>JAMKCH010001365.1:0-38282 GCA_023653785.1 Ophioderma brevispina
ATAAGAAATTAAATATCAGAAATTAAATGAATAACACTGCGTTTACGTCTTAAATACTGTCATATATGTATTGCCATATCCTGACAAGTGTAGAAGACGTTTTTAAAATATTCTCTTTCATCAAAAATGATCAAACTTGCTTTAGAACAATTATTTTATACGCTACATGTTAAAACAAATCATCAGAGAGTTTTAAAACATCAGCAGATATTCTAAGTCTACCCCTCGAACCAACTGAATAAAGCAATAGAGCTTATCACATTTATTCAAGTACAAAAATTAATCAATTCACTTACGCCAGGAAATCCAGGTTTTGCCTACGGGTATCGCTGCCAATTCTTCGGCAAAAGCGTAACCCCGCACAAATTCCTCTACCAACGATAAAGTTGCCTGCTTCGAATTTAGCCTCAAGCGTTGGGTTTTGTTCTGGACGCTGCCTCGGCTCAATGCAGATTTGTGGGCGATCACATTACCTGCATACGAGTGCATGTGTTTCCATGTAAAAATTTAAATTGAATAGACATTGTAGATGGATAGCGTCCATGATTTGAGAAAGAGCGAGTACCTTCAGTGTCATTTCCGAATGCACTACGGTGTGTTTTAAAGGAATTTACAAAAAGGGCTATTTAAAGTGATAACATATCGTAATTACGAATTTGCTCCTTCTGACCCCAAAGTGCTGCTTGACGTAATGAGACCGTTGCATGTACTAATTTTACAATTAAAACATTTTCCAGGAAACATTTAATCTAAAAACCGGTATCAAGTCATAAATGGTTTGGAATGGAAAAAAATGATTAAAGGTTCACATACGTTTGATGAATGGAATTCAACTTCGATGAAAGAAAAACAGCCTTTTCACCACAAAAATTTGAGCCCTGTACAATCTTTGTCTTGGCCCCCTACTTAAGACCACATTTGCAGCACTTAAGAATCTTATTTCAGGGGTTCCTGTCAGGCTGTCTACATATTTAATCACTCAAACCTTTTGTACTCGAGATGTGTTACAAACGTCTGCTAGCTATAGATCTTGGGCTATTTTTTCTAGCTAAAGGTACAAGACTTTCTGAAGACATTTCTTAAGAGTGATAAATGATTACTGAGCATTTTTAGCAAAAGTGAATACAATTACGGTCCGTAGCCCACAAATGTTGTTTTCTAATATGCAAATTAGCATATTAGTATTCATAGATATGTGGACACAAAGTAATACAGCGCCAGAGGTATTACAGTCTACCCACTTTACCAAGTTTAAAGTTCACGGGTAGTCGTGTTTAGTCGGTAAAGTGAATTAATGACATATGTATGTTGGTATGCAAAGGTACTCATTAATATTCATTAAAATACATCTAGGCACAAACTATTCAGCACCAAAATTCATCATGGTCAACAACGCTACCAAGTTTTAAGTGCATGGATATTTAGTTACAGTGGATATAACCAGTTACCATGGTACAGGCAGACATGGAGCATACACACAAGCCAGCAAATCAGAGAGCTAATATCAATCAAAGTGACTAACATAGGTCGGCTCACTATTGGTGGACCAAAAGCAAAGGTTTGAATCACTCAAGTATTTCGCTCATTCTTCAGAGTTAAGCCATTGCGTAATTATTTTGGAACCCTCTGAACATCTCAAACACCACTTAATAAGATATGAATATTGCATTACTCGATGTTAGAGACCTAATAAAAATTTAATCAAATAACCAAAGGCTTTTTTAAGTTAAAACATCTACACATTCAAGATTCCTGTAATTGTGCGCCTGTGCCTGTGGGGTAGAGCCGACTGTTCGAGTCATCTGCAATAAAATGAATTTCTTGGGAAATCAGTTTAATAATATCTACACTCAAAACGTTTCTATGAATATAACAAAATCGATTTGTTTAATGCCCCAGGTAGATTGAAAACTGTTTGTGTTTATTGAGAGAAAAGATTAACGTTTATATATAAAATGACCTAGTAACCTTGTTTAAAAAAGACAAATAATACATAAATACGGGGCGGCGTTCTTATCTCCCTTTTGGGCTGAGATAATTTTAGAAAGACTTAAATCCTGTTGCTGATTGATAAGACTAACACTTCTATGCATTTTGGGATAAATGTCAAGTTCTTGCTGCTTTTTACTGCATTTGATAAATATTAACCAACTCTTAACCAAATGAGTAAATTTTGCTTATTCTGGCAATAAAGAGTGCACAATGAAGCAATTTTTAAAAAAAAATAAGCACTAAAATCGGATTTCAATGTTTTGAAGACATATCTTATCGCTTTTGTCTATAGATTTTTGATATAAAATCTCATCTTTTTAAAAAAAAAATCTGAGGATATCCGACATATTTACGGAGATCGGACATCTGACCCAAAACTTGCGAAGAACCAATTACAAATATGCATTTGCGAGATGTCGAAAATAATTGAACCGGTGGACACTGAAAACGGGGCAGAGGTGGAGAATTGTGTGTGTTCAACCGAATATGGGTCTGAGATTAAATTTGTAACTAAATCACAAATTAATGATTCTGGTTCCAGATATCAAGTTTCTTTTACGATTGATAACAAAAAAGAGCATTAAATTATTGAAGTAAACATCTTCCAGGTGTTCATCACTCTCCTATGTTTATGTGCGCCGTCCGCTATGGGAAAAGGACAAAACGCATTTGCTTTAAACATACGTTATCTTTTTCAAAGCCATTGCTGAGTTCTAGAATCAGCATTGCGTGAGCTGAGAATTACAGGGTTCTAACTGACATTTTGGGTTTTGGTGAGATAATAACGTTCTTTAATTTTACGTTTGCTAAGCTTTAAAATGATATATAATCTGTTAAAGATACATGAGGACATTTCCAGAAAGAAGTGCCCCCCCCCCATTTTTTTCCCGGTTTTCATTTGTACATGTTTGTCAAAAAAACTTTCGAAACGTTCTCGGTAGGCGGTCTACAACCGGTCCAGTGCAATATGAGAGAAAAAAATCTCCTCCTGTCACTTTAAGGTTTACAAAATATAAACTTGTTTATGGTAATAGTTTATATATTTTGTTTGTGAACTTAAAACGTCCATATCTCAAATTTACAAAATGTCAGTTAGAACCTTGTAATTCATGCTCACGATATTTTTAAAGAATTCACCTGTGCTCGAATAATTTGATTTTACAAAAGAATTAAGCACACACATTTATCCAAATACCAAACACTGATCGATGATGTAAGAATTCTTGAGCGAAATCGTAACCCAAACTAAATTTTTACACTGTCGAGGATGGAATTTCTTTCACAGAAAACGCATAAGACCCTTGGTTTTGTTTTGCGAGGCACCTAAATACATATCCAGATTCTATGGCAGAGCACTGTGATCTCTGATATACATATTCATCCAGATTAGAAAATATTAATTATAGAAGCAGTAGTACCTTCATATACAAGTAAACAAAGCGAATTATCTCATTCCAAGGTTATATTCACATTATCATTTTAGAGTAGTGCAATATCCCCATGAGCACTTGTCAGTAGTTGTTACGCTTACAACTACAACCCCCAGCCCTCGATGACATTAAATATTTCAAACATATTGTTTATCTAGATGTTTTATATACAACCTCACTTAGAATTCAGAATCGAAATCTTTTAATGCTATGTATATCGCAAATGTCTGACTCAAAGATTTTTAAATATAATTTTTTGTATATTTATTAAAAATTATATTTAAAAATATACAAAAAAATTATAATTAAAAATACACAAAAAATTATATTTAAAAATATAGTTTTTTGTATATTTATTAAAAAACAATAGTCACTTAAAATGCTAAATTGCAAAATTTGAGATGAATCGGATTTTCTTTCATGCAGTAAACATTCATGTGTAGTATAGCAGTGCCATAGGATACTATGTATAACAAAATCTCGGATTCCGGGAAATCACAACTAAGTTGTGATTTTCGCACAAATGCACTTCCCCTTATAACAATTATGTTTGTCTGCATTAAAAAAACGGCAAAAGGCTATGTTTAGTTCATGTTGGTTAATTATTTTGAACGTTCGAATAAAGTTAGAAAAGTAAAGAACAAAATAACACTAATGTAGGGATATACAAAATTGTATTTCATCTGAGTACTAACGCCGTGCATATTGTTTTATTAAGAAATATTGTGTAAATTTAATTCGAACTGGCAGAATGCCAAAAGTTTGAATCCAGCGCGAGAGTTGGAGGCATTTAATTTATTTTTCTCATCCCATCTCGCAGTATGTCTTTAAAATGGGAGATAACCTTAACGTGGTTGTATTTTCAACTAAATCCCGACGATATTACAAATATGATTCATATTTTTCATGGTGATATTGCTTTCTCGTAGTAGATTTAAGAACAAATCAGAATCAAATTTCTTTCAAACCTTCTGAGATTGCATCCATATTCCAAATTCCGTAGGCTAAATCTAAAGGGGACTGATCTAAATTTAAGATTTAGAATTCAAGTTGAAAATTTCTATTGGACTTCAAATCTCCAAAGGGATTTCCGATTCGTTTCAAGATTATTTATACCAAATTGCTTTGGTATTAATTCTAGCAAACTATGTCCTCTTGACGTCCCCGTGGGAATATATAAGAATATTCCCATCGTTTTTGTTAAGCTTTATTGTGATGTCATAACCGGATGCCATTCTTGTACTTTTCCGCCAAGTCACTAAATCAACCTTCTCTGAAACGAGTTTTGCATGGGTATGATTTTTATTTATATATTTTCTTCTTTATCGATAGTTACTGAACTTAGGTTCTTTAACATTTTCATCATATATAAGGTTAGATGACATTTCACTTAATTTTCATTCATCTTTCATGCAAGGGGAAGCTCTTGATTTATATATCATTTGTTTTGCTAATGGGTTCATGAATAACGACTGAAAGTGATTTCGCCGTCTTGTATTTGCCTTCATTTGTTGCCGAAATGACCCATGGGGGTATTCTCTCCACTAATACGATTGCATGTTAAAGGATACTAAACCTAAATTGTTTTGGTTAACGTACGTTATAAAGTTCGGTAAGTTTAAAAGGACGATGCTTAATTGTTGACTAATGTTCTTCCCACAATGCATTTCTTTCAATACCATTTTTGCACTGGTTGTCATATGAATTTATAGTGACAATTAGTACTTAAATTGCAAGATTGGGATGTGCTCTGTTCATTTAGGTACTATTTATCGTGGCATCGGTATCCCAAGTATCATGTTCTCATATACAGATCCGTTGGTCACCATTTCTCAAGTTTGAGTTTATTTCAAAATTCAGATCAGTGACAAGATTAATCTATATAATAATATAAAGTCATTTATGACATTAATGAAGCATTCCTAGGGAAAATAATGAGCTTTTCCGGTATGAATTCATTACACATTTTATGTTCGTTACGTGCACTACATATGACAACCGTGGATGCATTGATCATAACCTGGTCATAACTACTACCCCATATATAGTAACGGCATTCCCAGTAATGACTTCCATAGAGAGTGTGTGGAATTTATTTAAAATAGCCCAATGTTCTTCTTTCATCTGGAAAAAAATCGAATAAAACCTCCTTGAATTACATAGTGGAAATAAGAAATAAAATGTAAGAAATTAAATGAATAACACTGCGTTTACGTCTTAAAAAGTGTCATTTATGTATTTTATTTGCTGACAAATGTAGAAGACGTTTACAAAATGTTTGTTGTCATAAATAATGATCAAACTTGCTAAAGTTAAAATTAATTTGTTCGCTATATGTTAAGATAATCAGAGAGTTTTAAAACATCAGCAGATATTCGAAGTCCTCCTCGTCCCAACTGATCTCAATAAAGGTCGAAGCTTATCACATTTATTCAAGTACAAAAATTAATCAATTCACTTATGCCAGGAAATTCAGGTTTTGCCTACGGGTATCGCTGCCAATTCTACGGCAAGAGCGTATTCCCGCATAAATTCCTTTACCAACGATAGAGCTGCCGACTACGCATTTAGCCTCAAGCGTTGGGTTTTGTTCTGGACGCTGTTCGGCTTCAAATGCAGATTTGGGGCGATAACAATTACTTGGCATACGAGTATCATGGGTTCCAATGTAAAGTTGAATTAAACATGTAGATGGATAGCGTCCATAATGTTTAGAGAAAAGAGCCGGTATTTCGTTTTCTACAGTGCCATTTCCGAATGCACTAGAGTGTGTTTTTAAAAGGAATCTACAAAAAGGGCTACTTAAGGAGGAGGACATTTTGCAATGATGAATTCGTCATTTATTTCAAACTCAAAAGGATAGGGCAATGAAAATTTGTCACTTATTGGCAAAGTGATCCGGCTAATTCTCAAAGTGTCGCTTGGACGTAATGAAAACCGTTTCATGGAGAATGGTTTCAATTGCTATATATTTTTAATGAAACATTAAATCTAAAAAATGTGCATCAAGGATAAATATTTGCATTGCAAACCGGTACTGATTAAAATTTCGCACACGTTGTGGATGAATGGAATTTAACTTCGAGAAAAAGAAACAAGCCCCCCCCGTTCACCACAATCATAAGTGGCATGGTTCCAAACTCAACCGCTGATTGACCAGCGTTTCAGCGGGTGTTGTTTTTTTTTTTTTTTAACCGTAGTTATTGTTTAGAATATAAACCCTCTTCCCACTGGAAAGAATCCCGTGGGAACGGCGCGGAACACAGTGGGAGGGTTTGGAAGCGCTGTTCTATAATAAGTTTACCGCTGTGATATTTTTACCGCTCAAGTAGTCTTATGGAATAAAACTCATGCATACTACAATCTTAGCCAAAAGTGTTGGGAACACTTTTTATAGGCTACTCAAAATTCCCCCTCTCCCCCTGACAATGTTGATCCTGAAATTTGTTCTTGCCACCCTACAAGAACCCAACATTGATTGGTGGGGATAGGGAGTGGTGTATGGATAGAGAATGCTCAAAGCCCCCAACCAAGTTGACATGATTTCCTTATATAATGTCTCTTTAAGGCAATACGAAAAATAATCGGGGCAAAAGAGCAGGTCGTGTTCCAACACATTTGGCTAGATTGTGTCTGCAAGTGAAAAAATAATAATTAATTTACATTTTCCCTATAATTCTTAATTCCGACAGCTATTACAATCGAAATTTTCGATGCATATAAATAAAACAATTGGCTTACGTCATTGCATGGAAAATGAAAATCAGGGTCAGCTTGGGGACGTGGTCAATAAAAATGTACTCGTAGCATATGTGAGCTCAACCGGTCGTCATATAGACAGGAAAAGTCTCTTAATATAGTGGATGTTATAACTAAATTGAAAAAATAAATAGTCAAAGCATAATCAATAAAAACTTCCATGATGTTACAGAGGAGCAATTATATTACACGTGATTACTCAATGTAAACAAGACAAAACTCCAAAATATTCATGGAGCACCTTCTGCATTGGTATAATGAATATAGGCATGAATTAAAACAGTAGTGCAGTTCATGTGGAGATGGAGTGATGATGATGATGGAGATGGAGTTGGAGATGGAGATGGAATGATGAGGATGATGATGATGATGTTGATGATGATGATGACGATGACGACGACGTAGGACCGTGTGCTTTCCGCGCTACAAAGTGCCTTATCGGTGTTTAAACAACTTAATATTGATTTCATAAGTGAAATATTTCCAATAAATAACATTAGAAAAAAAAAATAAAAATTGTTAACTGTAAATACGTTTCTATGGTTACGCGCTTTATAAGATACATAGGGTGGGCTTTACATTTCAAATGAAAATAGCCCCGAATTCCAATGGGCAGGGACTTGCTCTCGAACCGCGAAACTCCGGCTTATAAGGCGGATCTTTTACTCTAAGCCAATTCGCTCTTTATCTACCGATGATGATGATTGATGATGGATCATGATGATGGATGATGATGATGATGATGATGTGATGATGATGATGATGATGATGATTGATGATGATTATGACCGATGATGATGATGAAAGCCCATCTATAAACACGCCAAGATAAAATTGGGTATAGATCTACAAGTTCACTGAAAAACAGTTGTTAAACAACCCATTGTTATGTGATGTGATCCTTTATTAACCGATTCGATAAATTTTCACCATGTCCCACAACTCGATCGATAATCCACGGTAAAATTCGATTTTCAAGAATAATAGCTCGGAAAATTTTCTGAATTAAAAATCAAACAGCTACACCACGGCTAACCATATGAAAAAGATCATGGACTCCTTGTTAGTCTCTATGGTAATATGGTTTACGTTGGCTCGTCATTGATTTACGGGTGTAGGATTTGGTATACCGTTCGTCGATTATTGATTTAAACATAGGTTTGGAACGAATGCATCAGTATGTAAGGCGATTTGGCCTTAGAGGCAAAGATTTCGCCTTGCAAGCGGTAGGTTCGCGGTTCGAAATCAAGCCTTGTCCTTTGATTCGGTTTTTTCATTACAAATTTAACCGATTATAAAATATAAAGAGCTCGTTAACCATATATGAAAAGTATTTAACATGTTAAAATCTGTCATTGTTTTATTTAACGTGTCTTCGAAAAATTTATTGTTGTGATATTTAACTTATGAAAATAAATATAAGTATTAAACACAAATAATACACCCGAACGGCGGAAAGCACATCGGCATTTGCACACATTGCTGTTAACCATGATGTTGCTTAAAATGCAATTGGAAAGTAGGCCTATGCTGATTTGAAAGTGACCATTCCCTTAAAGTAAGCAGTGGGGAAGTTTAATTTGATACTAAGATGAAAACCATCCTTATTGTATCTCTATTGTTGTACAGTTCGTTTCAATATCATTTATCTATTGAAATGACAGGCAATTAAGTAAGCGACAGGAAATCCTCTTTCAAATAATACGAAATTTTATGTGTCTGCAAGTGAAAAAACATAATCATCTAAATTTTACATTTTCCCTCATAACTTCTTAATTACGACAAGCGATTACAAACGAATTTCAGATTGCAATAAAATAAAAACATATTGGATATTACGTCATTGAATGGAAAATGAAATCAGCGGTCAGCTTAGGGAGTATAGTGTCAATAAAAATGTACTCGTAGGATATTGAGATCAAAGTCGTCCATATAGGACAGGAAACGTCTCTCATTTAGTGGATGTTTATAAACAAATTGAAAAAATAAATAGTCAACGATAACAATAAAATTCCATGATGTTACAGGAGCATTATATTACACGTGATTACTCAAAGTAAACAAGAAAACTCCAAAAATATCATGGCCACCTTCTGACATTGGTATAAATGACTATAGGCATGAATTAAACAGTTAGTGGAGTTCAGTGGAGATTGAGATGATGATGATGATGGAGAGGAGTTGGAGATGGAGATGGAGATGATATGATGAGAGATGATGGGACGATGACGACGACCGTAGAGACAGTGTGCTTCCGCGGACAAAGTGCCTTCTCTTGTGTTTAACAACTAATATGATTCAGAAGTGCTAAATATTTCCAATAAATAACATTTAGAAAAAAAAAATTTAAAAATATTGTTAACATGGTAAATACGTTCATATAGGGTTAGCGCTTTATATGATACATAGGGGGGCTTCATTTCAAATGAAAATAACTGAATTCCAAAGGGCAGGACTTGCTCTCGAACCGCGAAAATCCGCTTATAAGGCGAGATCTTACCTCTAGCCAATTCGCTCTTTACATACCGATGATGATGATGATGATTATCATGATCATGATGATGATGATGATGATGATTGATGCTGATTGATGATGATAATGATGATGATGTGTTTAGACGATGATGATGATGAAAGCCATCTATAAAAACGCCAAGATAAATGGTATTAGTATAGCTCTACAAGTTTACTGAAAACAAGTTGAAAACAACCCATTGTTATACGTGATGTGTCTTTAGTAACCGATTCGATAATTTCACCATGTCCACAACATCGATAATCCACGGTTAATAAATTCTATTTCAAGAAAAATGATCTATGAAATTGTTCTTTAATTAAATCAAACGCTACACCACGGCTAACCATATGAAAAAGCTCAGACTCTGTTAGTCTCTATTGTTAATATGAGTTTATCGTGGCTTCGTCATTGATTACGTGTGTAGGATTGGTATGGTATACCGTTCGTCGATTCTGATTTTCAAACATTAGGTTTGGGAACGAATGCTCAGTATGTAAGGAGCTAGCGATTTTGGCTTAGAGGCAAGATCTCGCCTTGCAAGCGGTAGGTTCACGGTTCGGAAATCAAGTCTGTCCGTTTGAATTCGGTTTTTCATTAAAATTAACCTATGTATCAAATAAGCGAGAACCATATGTGAAAAGTATTTTAACATGTAAAATCTGTCTTTTTTCTATTTAACGTGTTCTTCGAAAATTTATTTGTTGTGAAGATTTACACTTATGAAATATATTAAGTTATTAAACACAAAATAATACCTACCACAACCGCGGAAGGAAAGCACACGGCCTATTGACACAATGTGTTAAACCCATGAATGTAGTTTAAAACGCAATAAAAGTATGGCCTATGCTGATTGAAAGTGACCATTCCATAAAAGTAAGGCAGTGGGAAAGTGTAATTTGATACTCAGATGAAACATCTTATTTGTATCATATTGTGTTACAAGTTTCGTTTCAATATCATTTTCTAATTGAAAGACAGGCAATTAGGTTAAGCATGAAATCCTCATTCTAATAATACGAATACAATCTTAGCCAAAAGTGTTGGAACACTTTTATAGGCATACTCACAATTACCCTTCCCCGGCAATGTGAATACTGAAATTTTGTTCGTGCACCCTACAAAAACCCAACAGTGATTGGTGGGGATAGGGAGTGGGGTTATGGTAGAGAATCCTCCAAGCCTCCCAACCCCAGTTGACATGATTTCCTATATCGCTTTAAGAGAAATACGGCAAATAATCGCGGGACAAAAAGAGCAGTCGTGTTCCAACCAATTTTGGCTAAGAGCTGTAGTCATTGGGCATGACAATTTTTACCCGAAGCGGTAAATCCATTACACATGTAGAACACTGCCCCTAGTGTATAGTCTTATCTAAGGGGTTATTAGATCATCGATAGATCTCATCCAAATAACAATTGCAAAATATAATATTAGCAGGTGTGCCAGGCCGGTACATAGCAAATAAAGAGACAGGGCGATCACCATTTAAAAGCGGGGGCTTCAATTTGTGGAGAGAATTTCCTCTGCCTACCTTAATAGACCCTTCTGGTTGTTAATGTACCACCACATTATGGAATGGACCGTGTTGGGCATGAAAAAGGCCTCTAAGCGCCGCTTAAGAATGGCGGTGTATAACGCGCTGATAAAGAATTTGTTCCTTAAAACCAGATGATAAAAAAGTAGAAAGATGCAGCTATTAACCCAGAATAATATCGTTTTTTTTTTTGGAATTCATTCAAAATGACATACGGTTTTTTTAATGGACAATAGTTTTGATAGTTCAAGGAAAAGGCACTCTTGAAGGTTAAAAAACTCTAAAATTGCCAAGCAAGGGGATATCTTCATATTTTACCCTTTTTACCCTGACAGGTTTGAGTCAACTCAAGTCTACAAAAGCACACTTGGGGGTTTGTAAGAAAAATGTAAAAGCAATAATAGTGAGAATAAATAAACACATTCACCATTACATTTTCTCTCTCTCTCTCATTCTGTTCTTCTTTAAATGGTTAGTCTCTCGCTCTCTCTCTCGCTCTTTCAATTTCTGTCTAGCTAAAGGCCTTTCAAATGTTACGACAAGGCATTTTGCTCAAGGTGATGATTTACCAAGCACTTAACCCACAAAGTGAATACAACAATTATGCGTTCCCGTAATTAAGGTAGCCTCACAAATATTTCGTGCCTTGTTATAAGCAAAAAGTAATAAGCTCCTTAAGATATATATATCTAAACAACAAACAGACAGCACCAGAAGTATCATAGCTACCACACTACAGAATTTTATAACTAAAGTTATTGGTAGATCCGGTATCTCGGTACATGGATTATGTTTTTGATATGCAAATGAGCTCATTAATATTCATGAACAGGGTAGCTGTATCTTGCAGCCAAAAAAAACTATTTACAGCACCAGAAAGTGATCATAATCTATTACCCTACCGGTTTAGTTTTTCGGGGTAGTTGCTTTTTGTCAGTAGAGTGGATTAAGTAACAGGCACAGGTTGTACATACAGACACACATGATACAGCCATATATTCAGAGTGATACATAAGCCGCTTACTATTGTGTGGGCTTTAAATCCACTGAACCATTCGGTTCATTCTTCAAAGTAAGCTAATGCGTAATTATTTTTGATGAACCTCGAACAATCTGAACAATGTACAAATACCCCCTTATAAGATGTGAATATCTACATTACTTGGTGTCTGTTGAAAGATCTAATAAAGAATTTTATTTAAAATACCAAAGGCTTTTTTAAGTAAAAACATTTACACATTCGAATTTCCTGGGATTTTGTGCCTGTACCTGTGGGGTAGAGCCGACTGTTCGAGTCATCTGCAATAAAATGAATTCATCAGTGTGCGCACCAGTGATTCCAATTTCTTGGGAAATCAGTTTAATAATATCTGCCCTCAAAACGTTTCTATGAATATGACAAATCGATTTGCTTTACGCCTGAGGTAGATCGGAAAGTTCCTTGTTTTATTGCAAGAAAAGATTAGCGTTTATATAAAATGCCCTAAACTGTGTTGAAACTAACAAATAATACATAAATGGGTGGCGTTGTTCTTATGTCGCATTTTGACAGGTTGTTGGTGATTTCTTATTGTTAAAACTAAAGAAAACCCATTGCCAAATTCTTTGCATTTCTCGTTAAATCTTATGTTTTTACTGCTTTTGATAAATATTAATAAAGTGAATAAAAATTCTAATGTACCCATGCAAACCAGGGCAAACCAAGGAATTAATGGGCAAAAAGAAAGCCTGTCTCATCGGAGTTTTCTAACACCATAATTGTTTTGTGTGTGCGTGTGTGTGTTTTGTGTGTGTGTGTGTGTAGGTGTGTGTGTGTGTGTGTGTGTGTATGTGGTGTTGTTGTCGTTGTTGTTATTGTTGTTGTTGTTCCAAACACGCCTAGTCTGCGGTTATTTGCGAAGCCACTTAAACAGAATGCTCCATGGTTTAAAGGGTTTATTTCAATACACTTGATCAACGGAAAAATATCAAATATTTACAATCATAAGTAACGTTGACTTAATACGCTCCAATAAATTCAGCGACAGCTTTAATCGTGCTATAACATTTTTAAAGGGAAATTACCCGATTTTTATCTTGATTGAATGGCCTTGACCCCAAAAACCTATCTGCAAAGTTTTGCGCCGATTATTTTGATCCGTTTTGATATGAGAGCTAAAACGTAATTTGTAAGCCCACAGAACACGTTATGTTAGCACATCTATACCGGTAACAAAAATACCCAAATACGAATTTTGATGATTTTTTTTTTCGATCTTTTGGATCAGCAAATCGCTGCTCATCCCTTTAAAGCTCATTGGTATAGTACATTCGTTGTATGTTAATACAAGATTTTAAATGCATGGATGTTGTCAAATACAATAATGCCCATACTCTTAAAGTGCCCTTGTTTCGGATCGAGTTTTGCACAAATATTTATCTCAGAACCGGTAACTTGATTAAATATTATTATCCACAATAATGTTAATACTAATTAACTATGTCCGCGTAAAGTTAAGAAACACGACGGCGTTTCCAGAAAAATGCCCCTCCTCTTTTTCACAACCATTTTTCATTTTTTACATATTTAGAATGTTATCTATTGCATTAACACTCAAGTGCCCAAGGCAGGGGTTCCATAATTTGTTTGTTTGTTTTTTGTTTTATTTTTTGCGATTTCTCAGTTACGCAATAAATTGTTGAAGGATTTTGTTTTGCTAGTTGTACTATAATTATTTGAATTGGTTATTCTAGAGAAGATATAATGATTTTTTTGTTCAAAATCTTATATCGGAGTTGTTGAGGATGAAAATATGCGAACCACTTTCTTTCGAAGAGTGACAATTTCCATTGGCCAAAGGTCAAAGTTCCAATTTTATTATTGGTATGTAGTTCTTACGTGAGCCCATTTTAGTTTCGTGATCAAACTCCCATGGGAAAGTGGTTATCTGAGTTGGGTCCCTAGGATACGAACGGAAGCTTTCAACTTGGGACACTAAGTTAAGTGTTAAATCACGACGCTTTTATGTAACAAAAAGATGTAGTATTTTCTGTCATACTACGGCAGAAAATCCCAGATTATTCTCTACTTGGCTTTAAGGAGTCGAAGTACAAAAAACAGATTTTCGGTTTTCTTGTTTGTCCAATAACCTCTACAACGCTCCAAGGAAAATATAGAGGAAATTGTATCCTCAGAACTTCATTGGATCTTAAGGCAAAGGAGTATCCCCGGGCCCACTGGTTTAAATTGAAAAACATTAGCGCTCAAGGATAATGTTTAATGTTGTCTGTTTGCTAGTTTGTTTTGATTTCGTATTTCGGGTAACGATTTGGGGGATTGGGCGGTTGGTCAAGAAGAACCAGATATTTCGGGAGTGACCTCAAACATTTAAGATCGTATAGCGTACTTTGACATATTTATTTTGAATGAAGCACATTACTGCTACAGAATTAGTTTCAGCAGAGTGCGTTGTCTACGAACACCCATTAAAGAACATAGAAGTTCGATTTGCCATTGGACTCTGTCTTGCAAACTACGTATCATGGGAGTGTCATGGGCCATGCGTTCTGTCCTTCACTTCTTTTGACAATTTTGGAGCATTGTACATCATATGGGAATACACTTTCCATTTCAATGTGGTTTCCCTCTTAAGTATCAGTGACACGTTCCCATTAGTGCCTATTCCCAAATCGAGCTTAAGCAGACGACATGATCATTTTGGCGCTAATGTTGTCCTTGATCGAGATGTGCAGTGTCTGATGAGCCGTTATGATTTACAGGAGCGTGAGATTACGATGTCTCGTGAAGTTTAATGGTTAGGTTTAGCTTACTCGTCTAAGCATATAAAACTAAGTCCTAAAGCATTTAAATAAGTCCCTAGCCAAACGTTATGGGTGTTGTAGTGGGATTAAACCGACAAGCGTGGTTTGGTAGTTGCATATAGTTTATGAGACATACTTAAATATTACGTACCTCACTATCGCGTCATTTTAACAGTTTGTTGTTATTTGGTCGTCTTGGAAGCTCTTGTTTTTGCATTTCTAGGATTTGAAGGGCCCCTTTGAGACTTCGAATATATATCGTTATCATTAAATTGACAGGGGGATCAGATAACATGAAAGTACGGTAAGTGAGAAAGCGTGTTCTTTCAGATCTAGGATATCCACCCTTAATGCGTCATTGTTGAAACCTAACGGTCCATAGACATGCTGGACGGAACCATGTAATATAACTTATGATTAACATTCCTTATCTTGAGAAAACAGGTTAGCTTGTTTTTCTCCTTATAAATTAGATATAATTTATGAATGTTATTGTGCCTTTTTGATTTTTAAATATTTCTGCAGGGTACTTTCGGTTCAGTGCCCGATGCATTTTGAAACTATCAGAGTTGTCGAGGTTGTCGAGTGTTTGTAACTTGAAACGCCAAGCTGCCATCTTATCTTAACCGAAATAGTATAGTAGACCATATATATGCAACAACATTTGCCGGTTCAATTTCGAAGGTTGCAATGAGAGATTTTGAGGGATCCGTATATTATGTCAAAACGTAGTGATTTAATATAGATTAGACACCCAATATATTTCTTACCTCTTAATTGTATTTGGCGGCAACATGTCTTAAAGTGAAAACAAAAGGTGATTTGGGTTTGCTTGTATTTCATACGACTGAAATTTCGTATTTACTCCAATAGGAGATTAGAAATTTCATATTTATACCAACTAAAAATTAATTATAACTTTAATCTTCAGATGAGGATTTTTTTTACGGAAGCTGAACTCTCGTCTTACCTCGGTACCCCTGGGAGCTTGACACACATTTCAGAGAATTTGAAGATCGAAAACGTCTAAACCAGTCAGGCCTTTTAGTCCATGAGGCTTGCCATAATCAGAGTGTTTGTTCGTTGCCACCATTGGTGATTCATTTCCCAATATCACCTTGAAGGGGATGTCCCCCTAACTAGGATTAGGTATGCTTCCACCCCAAAAAGCTGGCACCTTGGCGGTTCCTGCCCATTTCCAAAATTGGCCGCCATTGTTGAAGCAAAAACCGCCATTTTAATTTCATTACAAATAGGAAATTTTATCCACGAAATCAAGTTTTTAAACTCCTGAAGGGGGGCTCTTAACATCTAGGCGTCCAAGAGGGATGTCCGCTAATATTGAACTTAAAAATGGCAAATTGTTGAAATTAAGGAAACCTGTGTGATGTTTTGGGTGCTCCTCAAAAAAAATCATATGTTACGTACAGGATTGTTTTTAATGCCGTCTTTGAATCTCTTCAAATCAAATTAATATTGTGAAACGAGTTGTTGGATTAAAAACGACACTCTAGGATTTTTGTAGTTCAACAGGATTACATGACCCTGATTATGTGTCCCAAGTGAAGCGATGTATTCAGGATCTCGTAATAATCATCAAGATCTTAATTCCGGTTGTTTTGGATTTCCCAAATGCCCAAATTCACTGCCTTTTACAATTAGTTTCTTTAAAGGTCCAGAAATGCAATATTTGAAATTATGTGATTTGTGTCAAGTCTCCAAGGAGGGACCAGAAAGCATCAATATTGGGTTCGTGGGACATCATTTGTGGTACCATTGATTTCCCAGGAGAATAGAAGAAAATTCCAGTGACTGGTGTGAATCTATTTCATCGGTACTGACTGATTAATCAAAAGTTCCACAAATGATTGTCACTGGTAACTGTTTTTTTCTGGCCCTTGTTTATTGCAATGGAATGTACACAAAGTATTGGAGTAGGTTTATCATCTCATTTCCTGCGGACCTTTAAACCGGTTTATCTCAATTTGAGGGAATAACCTCAAGCATAGGTTACAAGAATCTTGAAGAATGATATAATAAGAATCACTTCCCATTATTTATTTGATCTATTAATTATTTAAAGGTAAGCTTGTAAATATTGAGATAGCATCAAAACAAAAGGTGTTTGGGTGGATGACGGTGACAAAAAATTATTCAGTAGTTTATTTAAGATGGCAAGAGAGTAGCGCCAAGTATCCAATGTGAAGCACCCACTGTCTGGACAGATACCTGTGCCAAACCCGTCTAAGGCCAGAGAGAGTTTTTTAAAGCAAAGTCCAAACCTCTTGAAACAGTCTCTAACGGAGGGTAAGAGAGTCGCCTTGTGGAAAAGAAAGACTTGCATCAACCAACAAAATTTATTCGGTATTAACCTGGTGAGCATCTCCCACCTGGAGATGATCTCATGGGCTGAATGGCGATCTTGCCTCATAGGATTGAGAACCAGAACTGGCGATTTAAGGTTTACTTGCAGAAGCGGGGCTATCGAAAGCAGATCAGGATACTTACCTGTGGTTGTGGACAGCACCACAGACAATGGAAAACCTCTGGTCTGCCCACTGCTGGAAAGAAAAAAGCAACAATGCACAAACAAGGACTTGTGGAAATTCATGAAGCAGACAGGACTTGTACCCATCTTGGATGGATTTCATATTTGAGACACCACAGTGTTTTGGACACGAAGGAAGAAGAAGTAGTTTTTAATCTGGGAAAAAAAAGGATATCAGCCGTCAATAGTTATTAGAAAGTTAGAAACCGGTGGTGGGCGGACGCTCACACAAGGTAAAGATATTGAATGCTTGCTGTGTTGAAAACTATACCCAATAACAAACCCTCTGCGCCTGCTGATACAACATCATATACAGGGTTAACATAGTTAAAAAAAATACTTGCTCATATTATACTACATATATCCGGACGTCCATACGCTACTCATTCGAGAGCGGGCCAATAACCAGGCATTCAATATTCTGTATTCTACGGCGGAAACGCCTTAAAGGAACATTGTGAAGTCTCCTTTAATGATTTTGAATTTGTTTATGTTTTTTTTTTTTTTTTTTTTTTTTAATAAGTTTCAAATTTGAAGAAAATTCTCTTAGATGTCTAACAAAGCTTTATGTATAATTTCATGCGCTCGATACAGCAGGCACCAACAAGTCGGCTCAAATTATTTACACATCTCTAAGACCAACACTAAAATTTCAAAATAAAACTTATATTCTTTAAACGAAAGATAACCGTCTGCTATATCGCGATTAAATAGCAACGCTGTTAAGTGGGGCTTTTCATGGTCATGCTTAAGCAGTGGGTTTCTGTTTGAATACATGATCTTCAGCATTTCGAAACAAGCCAGTTTACAGTAAGGAAAACATAATCAAAGCATCTCCAACTTTAAAGAACAAAACATTATAAGGTTAAATATAAGGTAATGAGTAACCTTCTTAGAGATAAGTGAAGCAATATTTCCCGATCAGGCTGAATTATTGCTGATAATATCAAATATTACTGATTTTCCAAAAGGTGAGATGTTTATAGTGCTATCAAGAGCGATAACTGATATCGTGCAGTTGGATTCAAGCAATAGATCCAGCAGATTGTAGGGCAAACTTTAAGCAGCCAAAGGTGTTTACAGCCTGATAAACACTTATCCACATTACAGCAGTAAAAGATCGTAATTTAAAATCTTAATTTGAAGACTTATAAAGCGGTACCAGAAATGCAAAATGATTTACAAGGCGGCCTTCAGGCGCCGCCTTCTGTTTCTGATGCGTTCTTCTCCCCCCTCCCCCCTCTTCTTCTATTCTTCAACACTTTTAACACGTCTAGCTTAGTCATTGGTTGACGTATTTTGACTAGACTAATACCAATGACCGCGGACCCGTCCCATTTATGTCATATGACATTGACCCCCTTCTGACCTGTGACCTGGCCACAGGGCGTCAAAATATGTAATTTATTGTTACAAATTATCCTTCTACAGCATTACGCCGATCTCACAAACTGGTTCTTCAGAGGAACCACTGACCCGTGCTCATATAGGGTGTTCACGGGATAAGGAGTCAAAGGTCATTTAGAGGGTTAATTTCCGGTTTGAAAGCCCAAAAATTGTGAAAAAATATCCAAAAAATGGCTGTCCTTACAAATTACGTAAAGAGTGACGTCATTAGAGCACATGTATTGCCTACCAGGCAGGGTCTCGGGTTGTCCACCAGTTTCCGCGATCAAAGGTCATTAAGGGGTCACTTTCGCGTGCAAAAAACCAAAAATATCCAAAATATTCAAATTTTTGTTATCTCAAAACCCAAAATAGTACAGTGAACTTACTTGCAGATATGCCATTCATGTACCTGGGGCTATGTATTTTTATTTTGGAGGTCAAAGTCATTTTAAGGTCATTTCCGGTTTGAGGTAAAAATTTCAAGAATTTTTATCTTCAAACTCAGACCATAGTAGATTTTTTTGTTTGCCAATGGAAAACAAGCATGTTGTTAGTACACGAGGTTGTTTTTAATACTGGATCAAAGGTCATAAGGGGATTCAAAGGTCAATTTCTGCAAAAAATGTTAAAAATAAGGGACCAAATTGAGATTTTTCAGCCTATAGAGGACATAAAAGCCCGTGTTCACTCACAGTGATGCAAATTAATAGTAGAAGAGCGATCTTGATAGTCTCGACCCCAAAGGTCAAAGAACAAGGTCAAAGGTCAAAATTTACAAACAGCTCGATCGAACAAAATTTGGACAGGCAATATCCTCGGGATGATCGTAAATACAGAAAAAATTACAGTGGACCCCATCCGTGACCCAGGGGTCACAGTATAGGGGTGAAAAGGTCAAATCTCCTGACATGGCTTGCGATTGAGTTGAAACTCAATAATATTGATCCTTGCTAAAGTTGTTAACCGTAAAAATACATTTAATGACATTTTGGTGAAGTTACAGGCGTCAAAGAGCTCAAGTCACCTCAAGGGGTCATAAGGGGATCACCATCCATTCCCAATACGGCCTCCTTGTAAATTAGATCTGTCCCAGGTCAGTTGTTCTGTTTTTTTTACATCGCATATCGGGTCTTCATGAAAGAGGAAGTTAAATAAGTACTACATTCCCCTCTTACAATTAATTCAAATTCATCTTACTGGTTAAATTAATTATTATTATGTTTTGGCATTCTTATAGAGTAGCAGCAGGTAATTCTCACGACTGCTGGGAATCTACCAACGTATTAGAGACAGGTGATGAACAGCGTTCTATATATTATTAATTCTAACACATACGTTCCTCTTGACTATGATGATTTAAGCTATGTAACATTTTATGTAAGTAGATTGACTCAGTGCCATTTATTTTGAAATGCCAAAGGGTAGTACTTAGGGAATATTTGCCAAACATTAAATGGTAATTAATTGATAGACAATTGTTTCATTGGCTTCCATTATCTGTAGAAACCGTAATCATTTGCGAACACAATATGTTTAAGCTTTTCTTTTTGACCTTCTAGCAACCTTAATCGCCCTCACTCTATATCCCTATCTCTCTCTCTCTTTCGCGCCCTCTCTCTCTCTCACTCTCTCTCTCTCTCTCTCTCTCCGTTTCTCTCTCTCACTGTTTCTCTCTGTTTCTCTATATCTGTCTCTGTCTCCAGTTGATTTGGCGTATAATTAGAGAATAAAAGATAGGATTTGTTGTTTTGCCTATCTAATATCGTGTCATATTGGATGGGCAGTCCAATATTGAGTAGTGGATGCCGGCGCAGCCGGTATCCACTACGATAAAAATATTGGACTGCCCATCCAATATGACACGATATTAGATAGGCAAAAAAACAAATCCTATCTTTTATTCTCATTCTTATTTAGTTTTGATTGTTTTAATCACCGAAAATATTTTTATTTCAATAATAATAGTCAAAAGGGCAAAAATATTCCCCCGCTGTCAAAAATGAACCAACCCGTACTAGTTGCGTGCACTGCGTAACCTTATACACGCGTGCGTAAACACTTGCACGACGACGCACTATCTAATATCGCCTCATATAAGATAAGCAACAACCAATGATATTGCGTGTTTGCTTACTAAACCCCGCCCACTGAATAAGAATACCCATTTAATTTCATCCTTTTTTATTTTTGCATATTTGATGCCAATACACCGTCATGATGAGTCCAAAGAGTGTAACCTTTAAACTAAGACATATCTCATTAAATTTTATTATATAGTTAGAAACGTCTCATTCCTGTAAAGTTTCGACCAGAGTAACAAGACTACTAAAATAGGTATCCTTATTCAGTATCACTGTAACTGCTTAGTTTTGGTTTGTATCATCCCGTGTGGGTTTTGGTATTCATCCGTGTGTATCCTCGCTTTGATCCGTTGAATACACCTCATACCAAGACAGGGGATAATACAAAACGGTCCGCTTGTTTACAAAATCCTGATTTTCCCAATACAATTTCATGAGAATAGTTGTATTCGTCATGAAAAGCAATGCTTCTAATAAGGGGAGCGGTAGAGGCAATAGGGAATGAGAAGGGGGGGGAGATAGGCTTATTAATGTTAGCTCATTTAAAAAAAACATTAGACAACAGAACGTGGTATCCAGAGAATATCATAATTACTTTTTATCAAAAAGCACACGAATACCAATTTTTGACTTAAAAGATATAATATTACTCATATAATGTAGTCCACAGATACCCCAAGATCAAAACGGGAATTTAAAGCAAGGTTGTGTATATTTGGATAAATAGAGCACAAAATGAGAATGACTTTTTCAGAATTTTCCTACAAATCCTCTATCTTAGAGAATGACACATACCACCGCGTATGTTAATAATATAACGGTTCGTTTGCCCATACAAATCTTATGTCAATAGTAATACCTGTCCATGCAATGCCGAGTATAAATAGATCTTACCTATATCGGTATCTCAAACAGTTTTTATCTGCAAAAATCTCAAAGGAGATTACAAATATGATCTACTATTTTGATTATACTTTGGCTAGATTCTCTGGCACGGTGCCTAATATCAAAACCTCTCTTTCCTTTGGAAAACGATTTTTGTGAATTCGATAGAACTCTTATAGGCGGTTAGCGTAAATAGAGCAACATTTGCAAGTAAAGAGTGTCCTCCTTTACCAGCATTTACAATAAATTGAAATAAAAATAAAAAGTAAAAACCAATAACTGAAATATGCGTTTTAATTAAGGCTTCTACTTGTCTACTAAATTTCCCTCAGTTTCGGTATAACATCCTGGTTTGGTTGCTTGGTGGGGTGGATGGGTGGGTTTTGCTTGTTTTGTTGGTTTTTTTGGTTTTCCACTCTTTATTACTATACAAGTTACTGTAATGAGCCCCATTTTTAATATCATGAATCCAAATTATTCTTGTGTGTATATAATGTTTGCGCTCTTTTCGATTTAGACAGAATTGAAACGTAAAATAAATTAGAAAACGTTTCATTTTTTGCCAGCACTGCATGTCTTGCTATTTGCCAAAATCAAATAAATTCAATCATCTCGTACAACTCTGGCTTTGGTTGCTAGGAAACCTTTGTGTAAATATAAATAATTGCAATTTGCATTGCAGAGTTTCAACGGGTCCTCTATAAATTCAAATATCATTCACTTTACCACTTTACACACACACGCAATATAATATTCTCTAATATATATCTATATATCTATAATCTATATATGACCTATATGTATGTATATATAGGTCGTAGTTCTGCGTAGTTACTGGAATACTTATAAATTCTTAAGATTTGGTAGAATGATCACATGACTTAAATATGGTATTGAAAATAAGCTAAAAATACACACCGTTTCGGACCAATTGTTCCTTTATCAATGAAAAGACTTAGCCTTAAAAATATTTTTGTTTACATTTTCAGACAATACAATCGCGAACACAAAAGCGCATGTTTTCGCCGCCTATATATATATATATATATATTAGAATATAATAATATAAAAAAAATTTTCAAGTATAGAACTTCCAGGAATAGAAGTCTGACTCTGAGTTATTGCCAGAAGGCAATCGTCAGACGACCGGATGGTCATAATTTGGTTTCGTAAAGACCTCATTGATTGTAAGGAATTACATTCATGGTGTCATAAGAAACCAAACCTCGATCCCGGAAGTTGGTTCTGTACTTACTCAGAGATAGTCCGAGAGAGCTCTAACTGTAAACGTGAGCCCGTTAACCGCACAATTCATGGTTTAGACTACCTTTTGAAAGAGAGAGCTCTATGCCATAGGGCAGAGCAATTATAAAAATTTTCAAAGTATAGACCTTCCAGGAATAGAAGTCGTGGACTCTGTTTCATGCCCAGAAGGCAATCGTCAGACGAACAGGATGGTCTCATTTGGTTTTCGAAGACCTATTGATTTTGATTGTAAGGAATTACATTCCATGGTGTCACCTTAAGTAACCAAACCTATTCCAGGAAGTTGGGTCTGGTACTTACTCATAGATAGTCCGAGATAGCTCTACCGGTAAACGTGGAGCCTTTATACAGCACAATTCATGGTTAGACTATCTTTTTGAAAGAAGATAGCTCTATGCCATAGGGCAGAGCATATAAAATTCAAAGTATAGACCTTCCAGGAATAGAATCGTTACTCTGAGTTTCATGCCAAAAGGCATCGTCAGACGACAGGATGGTCCATAATTGGGTTTCGAAAGAACCTCATTGATTGTAAGGATTACATCCATGGTGTCATAAGAAACCAAACCTATTCCAGGAAGTTGGTCTGTACTTACTCAGAGAGAGTCCTAGAGAGCTCTACCGGTAAACGGGAGCCTTTATACAGCACAATTCATGGTTAGACTATCTTTTGAAAGAGAGAGCTTTATGCCATAGGGCAGAGCATTATAAAAATTTCAAAGTATAGACCTCCAGAATAGAAGTCCGCTGACTCTGAGTTTCCATGCCAGAAGGCAATCGTCAGACGATCGGATGGTCATAATTTGGTTTCCGTAACGACCTCATTGATTGTAAGGAATTACATTCCATGGTAATAATAACCAACCGGGTATTCCCATGAAGTTGGGTCTGGTACTTATTGTTGTTGTTTTTTCTCGCCAGCAATTAAGTGTTTAAATAATAAGCGTAAAACAAGGAATTATCCCGTTTTTATGTATATTTTTTATAAAATATTTGCACCTTTACACGCATTTTTAATAGATAGGTTCGAGATTAACCGGGGTGTTGAACAAGAGAGAATTCAATTATTTTTCCCTGAGGATGTTTATGTAATTTAGAGATTTTCACGGGTTACCATCCATACAAAATATATCCTTTGTGCTGTTATTGATTACAGATAATATGCCACCCTTCCAAAGTGCATTCCAGTTCATCACTCGTATAAATCGATCATGTTCTGAAAATTACACCTTTTGGTGCATAGGGGGTCCGTATTGAACTCAGGATTTCGTTTTCCGCGCGCCATGTTTGTAAACGCTAATTATTTTTGGTCCGTGATTTTATTTACGTAGTGTCTAAATATCAGCTGCGGCCTATTTTGGGTGGAAAAAAATCAATCGGGTATTGCGGTTTTATACTCGTTACATAAAAAGGCATTTTGGGGACGCTTCTCAAAGTTTTTGTTTTTAAATCGCATTGGAGTAGTTTTTGTTTTTTATTTTTTTTCAAGCGATGTAATTGTATTAATACTATTATGAGCCAACCATCCATTGTGTTTTCCATGCATGCTATTTTTCCTGTGTAAAGTACAAGATTACGAATGAAAAAGCTATATTAATAGTACAAGTCTTTTCAATATACCCAAAACATGTTTTTCACAGCATATTTCAAATAGCCTAGAATGCCTCCGAATAACTGGCATCTTATATGCCTGTATACAGATATATTCATAAAACTGTAAATATCACCAAAACTAATCAGATCTAAAAAAATATAAAAGCAATATAAGATGGATAAAACAGGATAGCTTAATCGATGGAGGTTCAGTCCGATAGACACTTATTACACTACGCAGTTGAATTTAGAATCATATTTCTCGGCACGACTATTTTCTTCTTTTGTCAAATTTCCATTTGAAGAAAAAATGTTTATGAAATTCTACAGACTTGGTCTTCACTTTAAAGCTATTCTGGCAAATTTCAACCTTTAAAACCATCAACGTCTATCGTATAGTTAGTGATTTTGCACGAAGCTTGATTATTTCTATACCAGCTCTAAATTGCGCATACACTTACATGATGTTTCGTGTGTTTGTATGTCTTAAAAACATTACAACCAAATACAAATGCGCTACCTACGGCATAACATTACGCCTTCATTCATAAAGTATCACTGAAAATAGGCACTTAGAAGAAAATGGAGCATCAATAGATTGCTAAGTGATGCGAGTTCTCGGATAGCCTCGCATTACTGCAAATGGTGCAACCGCAAAAGGCTATCTAGCATCACTTAAAGAAATGTAAAGAGAGAAAATCAGAGTCCGTGAAAGTAAGGCAGATACTAAATAGGAAACAAACTCGTATAAACAACGCAAGCCTTACCATCACAGTATGCTATCCACCTTTCCATCCATCACCGTAAAAACCAGCAGCTAATATCCGTACCGATCTCACTGCAATTACTTGCCGGAGTCGAATCCAAATTCTCTAGCTGTGTCCATTGCACATATTTTTTGTTTTTTTTTTTCCCGTTAGTAATCAACATTATGATAGCTGTAATAATCCTAGGCAGTTGACTTAACTCACTATACCAACCCGGATGTGGTATAACGTAGAGTCGGTAATATAGTATCGCCAAGAAATAGATAGCCCTAACACAGAGCTGTGATAACGCTGATATATTTGTTCATCTCTTGTGCATGCCTGGCAAGGAATGAATCAATGAGCATCTTACTCTGCGGAAGAAAAAAACGCCAAGTGATTTTGGGCGTCGTTTAAATAGCGCAATGATTCAAGCAAACCAACCAAGACACACTGGGGCCAATGTATCTAGCGACAGATTGTCTTCCTTCATACCACTAGATAGATTGCAATAATGATTGCTAGGTTTCGAGAGCACAAATAGTTTTTTTGTCTAAAATCTATAGAAATCATTTGAAACAAGGTTATGCAAGACCACCTACGTGAGCATTTGTTACCTATGACTTATTAAAGAAAACATCTTTAATGTTGGGCGCGTTCCATTACCACCGTTTATCTAGCCAACCACATTCAATGTTTTAATTTTGCGTGAATTCATGGTTTATTTGAATGCAAATTAGTATTTCTTCCACTTAAATCAACCCAACCATACCACCAAACGGGTAATGTGTATCCTACGCAAACGCTATGTCTTCCCTTCATACACTAGATCGATTCAATATGATGCGATAGTTATCGAGAGAAAAAGTATTTTATCACTCTCTATTTTTTGTCTAAAAATATAGAAATAATCTTGGGGTGAAATTACAAAAGAACCTCGTGCCGTGATGCAGGGGGGTACTTTCTTTCTTATGACTATTTATTAAACAATTTTTTAAATATTAGGAGTACCATTACCATCCGTTTATCTAGCCGATTTGAAAAGAGTAAGATTACGACTTCAAACTTGTACATACACATTAAATGTTTTTTTAAATTTGCTTGAATTCATGTTTTATTTGAATGGAAATTAGTTATTTCTGTTTTTTATGAATAACGAAACTTATTTCATTATCACACATTTTATACTTTTTATAAAAAAAATGGAAAATATTACTTTTGTCCGGGGTGTTTGCATTCCTGGGATTACTTGCACAGTCACTCGCTTTTTTTTTTATGCCGTACCTATTATTAAGTCTGTGTCATATAAAATGTTCAAGTTTTTTAACAAAGTATTTTAAAAAGAATATGTTTCTTGCTAATTACTGCAAACCATCAAAGAGGCCGATTGTTTTACAAACCATACAGGGGAAAGTTGTTAGTTCTGTGGAAATCTGAGGGAACATAACTGTTGTAATTAAAAAAATAGTTTCATATAGTTGACGCCGAGGGGCGTACGGAAGTTGGACAATGTAAGATACGATCAAGTAGAAAATGATCCCGACAGATTACTTTTGTTATATCACAATTTCAAGTTGAATGAACTAGCTGAGAATCGATCGGGCAGTTACAGTCAATTGTATAGATCGAGCAATTTGGCAGCAATATAATCAACTGGAAAACCAAACGAAGGAACTACCCTTAGGCCAGTCAAATTAGGACAAACCCTAAACCATTGCAAAGAATCATTTTCTCCACAAATTTATAAAAAACCTTTAAGAACAACGTTTCAAAGGTTTACCAAACTCAAAGGATGGAATATTGTTGTTTAAGGGGTCAGGTTTATACAGGGGTCAAGATTATGAAACTATAAAAACTCTTTGAAATTATACAACATGTGCGTTACCTTTCACCAGAGAGTTCAAAAACGTATATTTTTGCTCTGCAGTTTGTAGTTCAAGAGTTATAGTTAAATCGGTTCCAGGTACAACGGGGAAATTCCCAGATTAGCTATTCGATATAAACAAAATGGTGTCAATGTCGTCTCTGGTAATTATATTTAAAAACCCTTAGAACAAAGTTTCAAATGTTTTCCAAGACTCAAAGGAGTGGAATATGTATTTAAAAGGGGTAATGGGTCAAATTATGAAACGGCCAAAACGCGTTACAACCAGTTTTGAACAAAATCGGACCTTCTGTAAAATTTTAACCCAGGGTGACCTGGAACTGTTATTGCCTATTGTCCTAAGACTAAATTAGGAGAAGCACAATAATTGTCTATATCTTTAAAATCGATTCCGAACCATTCATTTTGTTTACCCCTGTACAACGTTTCCCCTTATTTCAACAGGTCCCCTAGGTTGATTTTGGTAATTTTGGTAAACTTTTAATATATTATTTTTTTTTGGACATTTCCAGAGGATAATCATACCAAATTGTTTCCTTTGTCAATTGGTTTTGGGTCAAATCAAAATTATTTATTTCCGCTTCTGAATTCAAACCTTTCATCATTAATTACTGGATTTTCTGTGATGGTGTATCGGGTGAAAGACAGAGAAAGTCACCAATCCTCATTGATTTTTTAAAAATACTTTCATTGCGATTGCCTACAACAATGTCTATGCAGTCCATAAAGCACGGCATTTAGAAAATCAAGAGAAGGTGATGCGTACAATATTTAGCGACCTTGTCTTGTAATCAGCGAAAGAAAGCATTAAAATTAAGCAAAATAGCTCCGTTAATGCCTCGCGTTATAAAACTCTCATACTACACATTCAAACTGCTACTTGCTCAAGGTGTAAAATTCTCGTTATTCGAAATACGGTGCGCCGTAGCGGTTACTTTTATAAAGGCAATATTTCCTGATGCATTATATCAGAAAGTCGACATCCAAAAGCCCGCGTATACAACTAAACTTCAAAAGAATGTCCCCCCTGAGGAAAGTGTATTTTTTTTTTTAAAAGGTTTCCTTTTATCAAAAGGTCCTGAATTTTACACATTTAATTGTGCAATAAAGTTTTCCCCAACATTTAACCGCACCTTGAAATGCGTCATTTCTTAAATTTGATGACGATCAACGTTTTCATAATTAGATTTTTGTAATTCTCTTGAATATCCAGTATTTTTTTTAAATTTTGTTAACGGCTTGGAGATATTAATATTGCACTAACTAAACATGATATATGGCAAAAGCGCATGTTGATTGTTGCACATGTCACCACAAGTTTTTTCCCCCATATTAGTACACTTTCAAGCTAGTTTAGAATTGCATTTTATCTTTTTACACAACTCTAAGCTCTTTCCTTAACCTTGAGTTCATTACAAATCACACCTCGTTTTGTCCTTATCGATCGGCTCTCTACCAGAAGACGTGCCTCCTGCTAATGGAAATGAAACCTTCGTGGCCAAATTACCGAGCAAAACTAAATTCATAACGTAAAATTCAACCGCACTTTAATCTGATCAAACACATCCATGGTTGAGTGAAAGGAAGAATAATACACATATTGGCAGTCATAAAAATATGGGATGGAAACACAAGAGGTACTATATAGACAGAGAGGCACAACGTTACGTAATCTTTAGAAATTCAAATTCACCGTCTCGCATGTTTTTGCCGACCAAAAGAAAAACCAGAGTACCACAATAGAAAGAAAGGGCTGCCTCCGCTTCACATACTGTGGGTGCCGCTTGGCATATACACTAATCGGTTAGTGATAACAAATTATGATGTGTTAGAGGTGGGGCCAGGTTTGTAAAAAAAATGTGTTGTTGTTGTGTAATGGATCTTGTGCTCAGATACTTTCTCATAATGCAATGCGTGTTTAGGTGAAAAGATGTCATTCATAGGCGGGTTATTGAAATCAAGACGACTGATGGTCATTTCATTCGTGGGTGTGGACCATGGGTAGGACACAATTTAACCATTCAATAGCACCCAACATCAAACCACTGTATTTGGCGGATTGTATGTATCGAATTGACATTATGTGTGTCACAAGCCCCCAAATGATAAATTATTTCAGTGTGCAATATTCCAAATGTCAGCGCCCAGCACGGACGGAAGGTTTTGTGGAATGCGTTTCACCCCTTGTGGACAAAGAACTCAATGGTTTGACGGAAATTCTTAAATTTGGGAGACATTTAGTGTATTTGGCTTCGAGTTTTCGCCTGAGCAACTGGGAATAGAAACTCAACTAGGGGAAGTTTGCCATGCAGCTGGCGAACCAGCTTTTTTTAGGGGGGGCAGAGGGGTGGCATATACATTTTCAAAGGGGGAGAACATTAAGGGGGACGCCAAATTTTCGGTCGCTACGCTCGCCGGGTAGACCCGACAAATTTTTTCCAGGGGATTGAAATCTGAAGGGGGCAACCTCCAGTACCGTCCACCATGCGTGCGTAAAAAGGTCATTTCTATTGTTATAGTTTTATAATCTACAATGCGTCCGGTACAGTATGCGCCCCTAAATCGCACAATTACCATAACTAATTTGTTACTATAATTAGTATTATAGGCCTATGTTGTTGATTATGTTGTAACTTGACACATGTGCAGAAAATCACTATTTTTTCAGGGGCAAGATGCCACACAGGGGGGCAGCTGCCACCCCCCAACCTGCTCCCCCTGGTTCCGCCAATGTTGCCACTGTCTCTGGGGCCCCGCTACTGATAACGTCTTAGATTCTTGATGAAGATTTGCACAAAAGGGACAAATAGTCACCTTCCTCAACTGACATCCGGCAGAGTTCTTAAAGTCTGTCTTTGAAAGTAGCCAAGAGTAATAAATTGAGCTGTCAGATGAGCAATTTTAAGACATCCAAGTATTTTATTTGCAATGTACAGCTAGACAGCCGATACGTTCCACACATCCTGGGTCTTTCATAATTCGCATTAGTACTGGGTATATCAACTTAAAATGGAACTGGATGTTGTATTTATTGATAACACAAACCGATACATTCAAAATGTTGAAAAAACGAACAGATATTTTGCAACTCTTTTTGGTTAAGATTGGTAAGATACAGTTCAATGAGTTGTAGTAACGATGGGTAAAAGCATACGATTTAAATTACTTAACCTGCCATTGGTACAACCCAACCGAAGTGGTGACTCCCTTAACCCTCTATTTGAACAAGGTTCAAGAGAAATATATAAAGTAATCCAGACATGTAACATTCTTACGACACGGCAACCGTACTAACTGGGCAATCCTCAATCTCTCACAAAGCTATCCACAAAAGGCGGCAATAAGGCTTGATTTGGTCAGTTCAATACCGTGAAGAAAACGATAGCAAACAAAACATCAGTTTATTTATTTACACCGATGTCATACACAATAAATACCAAACTACATCTCAACGAGAACTGCCACCGCTGTAAAATGAGCCAAAGGGGCGTGCGTTGCTGAACGAGTCGTGCTGCTCGGCATTGATATTACGTGGAAGTAAGTAAGAGGTCAAACGACGTTGTATTTCCCGCCAATAAGCTTGGAAAAAGTGTAATGCTAATGTATTTCACATAAATCTCACAGAAGGTTCGGTTTGCTCTTTTTCTCGAACCACGACGGAAATTGGTTGTCACATTTTATTTGAAAACTTTCAAAAAATGGTCTGACTGTGGCACGTACTGATCAAAAAAACATGCCGAGATATTTTTGTGCAAGGTGTAGCAAAAAATGGTTAAACTGTGTCATGTAACTGTAAGCAAGATGAATTTACAGAGCATTGTAAAATCAATTTTGAATGAAGATGTCTGGACATCATTCAGCATTGTTTGTTTCCCCTAGCCTTGAGAATATAAACAAAGGGAATTGTCACTATAATGAGCCAAAATACATTCCAAAACCCATTTTCGATTCTCCGTTGATTGAAGAGCATTTGTCATTACGCGCAGTACCTGACGGTTCCTTCTCTACTGAATTAAAATTAATATTGCTCAAAGCAACCTACCGTGGGATAAAACACATCGAGTGCGTGTGTTATATCAAGGGCATCAAGTCCATTTAGAAATTATATTTATTTTTTTTTTTTTGCAAATACGGGATATGTTTATTGTTTATCGTGTAGCTATGATAAGCCCGATGTGTATCAGGCCTATCCACTTTCAAAAGGGGGGGGAGAAAAATACACCCTACCCGAACCCCATAACTCCCCCCACCCCGGCCGGTTCCGTCGCCGCTAACTATGATTATTAGTCAGAGTATTGCGCCAACAAATAAAAGGGGGCATAATCCAGTAAATTATATTTATAAACAATGTGAGATACAATTTGCATACGTTTTGCGGTATCGTATGCCATGATGGACATGAAAAAAGCCAAAGACCCAAGTTGTGCTTATAAGGAATGCGTGGAGTTTGGAGTTATAACCAGTAGGAAAATAGTTGGGATACGCTACTCAAAAATATATAAGATTTCACGACACGGAGATGAACTCCAAAACCAAGGGTTAATATGCATACAAGTTTTAATTGCAAGAATATACTCACGTCAAAAACCCCCTCCCTAAGTATATCTCAACGTTAATATCTGGTACGTCTACCACAATTTGACACATCAGTCTTATTGCTTCATGCTGAAGTAGATGACGTTAGGAATAAAAATGTAGGAAAATGCTCAACCACTTTCATTTTGCTTTGCGACTGGTGCTGGTGGACATGGATAAATATCTGCTATCACACTCAATAGGGTCCCACATTTTAGTCTAGCAGAAAATACGGGTTCCCATCAGCACATTATGGCAAAACTACCACGGACTATGGGATAGGTCCAGTCACGGCAGCACATATTAATAGTAATGTCAAACAATGGCAACCAACAGTTCATGAACGACAATTCAGAAGCGGATATTGATATCGGATCCATTGATGGTAAATTAAAAGGACGGAACGAGTTGAAGATCCTTAACCCAACGATATTTTCTGTTTTCTGTAAGCATTGTAAGCATTCCAAAAGAGGAGTTATGAGATTAGAATGTTTGTTAGAGTGAGTTAGTCACCCGACTATCTAATTTAGACCTTTTAAAACAAATTAGCAAGACCCCCCCCCCAAACATGAACCCTGAAGTTGAATCAAAGGCAGGACAATTTAGTCTAGTAACAGCATCGTTCTGTTCCCCAGATATTACCAGGATAGGGACAAAAATGAGGTAATATCTTATCTAGAATATTCTCGATACAAGACTTATGTATAGACAAGTGCCTAAATCTCTTTGACTAGCTTGCACTTTAGATCTGAAGATGCAAAAGGACAAGACGGTTGCGGTTTTTAAGTATAAGCTACGTGATCCGTATTAACAATCAACGAGACACGTTTAATGAACCTTGAAGCTTTTTATATTAACATTTATGACAGCCATAGAATATCTAATTCATTCATACAGCATGTTTTTAAAGGATAATGACCCAATTTAAGTATATAGAGTTTTCATTTTGATTTGAAGACTTTGACCAAAAATCCTCATCTGTAAAGTTTGTCATTATCTATTGCAATCCGTTTTGATGTAGCTAAAAAATATGATTTTGAAAGCCCCATAGAGTACTCTGTACAATTACTATTGGTCGACTAAAATGTGGTCCATTTTCGCTCATAACATCAAATACGAAAATCTGTTAGCCCTAAGATTTTACAGGATAAATAAGGAAAATATATTGACCACTTCCGGTAAAGTCCGGGGATCTAGGGACGAGGCTATCAGCGATCTGGCCACAGACCTTTAAATTTATTTTTTTTTAAATACAAAGAAGAAGAATTGTCACAGTTTAATATCAATGAATTCTATGTCCTCTACTTACACCGAAACTGATAACAAAAGTTCAATTTCAATATTTTGATTATTATTTTTTGCACAAGTCTAAATAGCATCATTATCATCATCATCATCATCATTATCATCATCATCATCATCATCATCATCATTATCATCGTCGTCGTCGTCGTCGTCGCATGAGGCAAAGCGATACATGTACCAATTTGTTCACTCTTTGGAAATAGGTGAAATTTTAGTGCTTTATTATTGAGGTAAAGATGGACCTGCAGTGGCGAACAGAGATGGGTAAGGGGTTCTATAGGCTAGGGTTCGCATTGCTAAAAGCCCTATTACCCACTGACCATTTTGTACAAGGAACCTCGAGGAGCAGGTTGTCATCTCCTGATCGCAAGCTTGGCCTCAGGAATATAAAAAGAGAGGTATTCCGGCAGCTATGGTGTCAATTATCCAGAAATACCCTTGTAGGTAAGAAGCCCTAGGTTAAAGACAACACGCTCACTGATCGGTAGCCAATGAAGCTCTTTGAGGAGTGCAGTTGCTGGTGTCCTTCTATCTAGAAACTAGCCTTGCTGCCTTTTCTGCTATATTTGTAGTTCACTCCAATCCCTGGCCAACATTCAATTCAGTAGAGAATTGGCATAGTCGATGCGAGATAAGATCAGCGAGGCCTTAGGTGATGACAACTCTGGAACGTAATAAAGATGGATCCGGTAAATATTGCGAAGATGGAAGTTATAGACCTAGTGATGACCTTCACCTGTTCAGTCACGGACGTTGTCAAACACATCAATCAATCAATCAATCCTTAGAATTTGAATAGCGCCCTATTCAAACAGTTTGCTCTTAGGCGCTGCAAGACAGTAAAATATAAACAAAATCAATGAGAGTACGCTTCTTGAAACAGATGAGATTTAAGCAGTTTCTTGAAAGTGTCAACTGTGGCTGCATCTTTGATGTGAGATGGTAATAAGTTCCACTGCTTAGGACCAACGCATGAGAAAGATCTGTCAGCGAAAGTTGAGCGACGAGTTCTGTGTATGATCAGTTGAGATGAAGATGACGAGGATGATCTTAACCGACGGCGGGTTGGTTGAACGTGGATCATCTGAGAAATGTAACTTGGAGCCTGATTGTGGAGGGCTTGTACACTAACAACAGAACTTTGAATTTGATTCGCTGATCAATGGGCAGCCAGTGGAGAGAAATCAGTTTAGGTTTTTGATTGCCGACGTATGCGGACCATCCACAGTCCCAACCCTATTATAATGGTAATGTCTTTTGAGGTTTCTAATGTGATAAGATGAACATGAGATGACAAATTCTGTCTTTCATCATTTAGTTTGAGTTTGTTACAGCGCATCCATAACCACCACCCCTACAATCACCATCATTCACCCGGGCAATATCAACAGTGAAAATTTGCAATAAAATCTTCTAAATCCTCAAAGCACTAGTGGAAGCAAGCATAAACTTGACTTGGTCGTGGGATTGAAAAAGAAAGGATCGTCTAAATCAAGAATATCCCGACTTGTGGGAAGTTCATTGAACATCGTACAATGTCTATTGATACTCTACAGCAAAATCTGTAATGTGCATAAATAAAATATTTCCAGAAGAGAGAGAGCTAACATAACATGTAAAGAATAAAGACAGCGTTTCCTGTACCACTACCCGATAAAAACGAGCCATTTAATGCCAATTACATAGTGTTCAAGTCATTGTCATCAGTCAAAAGACTGACCTAGTTCGTTCGGGAAAGACCAGGAATAGGGCAGGTTTATCAGCAGTCCAATGATTAGGCATAGCTATGTAAAACGCTTACTGAAATAAATCACACACGCACACACACCAACACACACACTGAACACACCACACACACAAATACACCTACACACCAACAACACCTCCCCACACAAACACACACACCACACCACGACTCCCATAACAACGCGCAAAACAACACAACACATTATCTCATACGTTATCTTTTATATATTTTCCTGATATTTCCAATCTTTAGTACAAGAAACACTCTTCCAAAGTCATTATGTACAATGTGTACATTCTTGTAGCGCATCATTTACCTATTGGGAATCTTTAAATAAAATTATATTTCTTTTAAATACATGATAGGAGATTACCTATGAAAATTTGATACATTGTTGGGATCACAATGACAATACCAAAATATTAATATTGGTTTAATATATTTTGTATTTCTACTACTCTAAATAACATTTTGCCATAGTTTTAAAGTTTTTAATCTGGAAACAGAAACACCCTAGGAATTAGTGGCACTACAACTCCAAAAACCCCCCTGTGTAAAAAATTGCCATTTAGTTCCGTACGGATGTAATTTTTAGTATAATGCAGCTCTTGGAAATACAGTATCCCCTTAAACAGTTTTTTATTACTCGTGAACACCTTTCATCAACAAACAACGTTTGAAGGATTTGAATGGTCAGGTCGATAGCTTGTTAATCGGAAAGTGATAAAGGGATTTTCTGATAATTGACATGCTAATCAGGAAACCGTTTCAGTGTGTGTAAAACTCACCTTTTAATTGGGACACTCCATCTGAGATCGTGACATTTTTGACCTTGTAATTGCATAGATTGCTGATAAAACAACTACGAAAATGGGACTTTGACTGAAAATATGTATGCTTTCCTTTATATTTAGAACTTGTGTCATGTTTTGTAAGGTGCAAACATTTTTAACCCTTCTCATTGGGCATACAGTGTATAACAGCTATAACAAACATTAATTGTGTCATGCAGGTTAACATTTAATATTTATATGCCCCAATATCTTTGGCTCCTATGTCTTTGTGTACTTCTCTTAATGGGATTTCTGGTTAATCGGGACATTTTCTCTACTCCGATGGTCCCGATTAGCGGAGTCAACTCTATTAAATCAAGGGTTTCTAAATGGTTTTACAAAAAACTAATTATCCTGCTTTGTTCGGCTGTAACGACCAGGAATATCAAATTGCGTAATTGGGGTTTTACACGTATTCCAAAATCTTGGGCGGAAAACTTGAATGTTTATATGTTTAGTTTCTTATTCCAAAACCACTGAAAAATCATACACCACTGTAAGGGCTATTTGTACATATTTATATATGAATAACGGGTCGTAATGGGTCATGGTACACACCTTTTCCCGGCCAAATCACGCACCCGAATAGGTTTTGTTTGGCGCCGTATTGCTGTAAAATCATTTATTTGTGTGAAGTGGCTATATGGAATGAAGCCTGGTTGCCATTACCTACTTTTTTCGTGGTTCTGTTAATATTTGCTTAAAATGACGATGGTGGCCAAGCCTGTTTCAATATAGGCACTTACAAAATGATACAGATAATTACAGCACTCAATATGACCTGTTGTGGCAGTAGATATTGTCCCCTGTAGCCATAGTCCGGAGACACTAGGTCTGTTTTAATAGTCCGGGGGATGTGTGAAGCTAGGAACTATAGTCCCCGGACTATGATTTATAGGACTGTTAGTCCGGACAATTGGGAATGACGCCGAAGAGGACTAGAGGCCTTAGGCATAAAATATCCAAGTCCGATATGGACTACAGTCCCTTAGGAATTCGTGTCCATTTCCGAAAGTAGGGACTACAAGTCTCTAGGGATTAATGATCTGTCAGGGGTGGACTATCGCTCCTTAGTGGTTAGGGTCTTTCCGACATGGACTATAGACCCTTAGGATTATTGTTGCATAAATAAGTTCAAATTACTCCTGCATGACCTTTGACCTCAAACTGTTGCGGTTACATGTGGTTCAGCTATATCCAAATAAGTCAAAAGGTAAACCATATTTGGAACTATTATAATAATATTATAAATAATAATACATTAGAATGACACTTAGGGGGAATTTGAATTATTCATTAGGCTATAAGTGAATTAAATTCATATCCTTTATTAGTCAAGTGGATTTATTTTTAATTTTCATAAATATATTCTTATCCTTTGACGAATAAGCGCACACAAAGGATAAATCTGTTATTGAAACGACATTTTCCCCCTAACGTATTAATTAGTGCATAGAAGGGCGACTGTCCCCAACCCACACATAAGAAGCTTATACTACTACTACTACTACACTACTACTACTACTAATACTACTACTAATACTACTAACTACAATACGATACTACATACTACTACTACATATACCCTGGGAGCTAGCAACATTTTAATAACACATCTCAAGTACAAATGGTTTGAGTGATTAAAAATATGTTGACAGCCTGACCGGAACCCTGAACGCGATCTTCTTAATGCTCTTGCAAATGATGCCTTAAGGAGGGGGCCCAATACAAAGTTTTCATGGTTAAACATTTTAAATTTACCGAATCATGTTGAAAAGTGTACCATATTTAGTGTGTCTAACCTAAGGATTCAGAAGGTTATAGTTTGTAATTATCTACAGTCCTAAATTTTCAGAGTTCTAAATAATCCAAAAACAGCAAAAAAATCAAGAAAAGAGGAAAATTTCAGTTGGTACAGGGGCAATTGGAAGTTGAGGGAAAAAGTCTTAATTAGTGCATAACAATAAGCAATTCCCCTACCCTTGCTCACATCTAATAATAATAAAATAATAGAATATATAATTTTAATAATAATAATAAAAACCACCATGGTAGTGAAATTAAACCCATTATCTCAAAGCTGAAGTTGGCTCACCTTGAGAGCTTTTTCAGAGAGTAACACTTCTCCTTGTTCACTCTATTGTACTGAGGTAGTGTAGTGAATAAACCAAATTTTAATGTATTTTGTTTTAGCATATATAAACATATAGGATAGTGCCCTATATCCATGTGGGACAAGTATTTACTATAACTGCCACCTAGAGTCAATGCCTCAGTTCAGAGAAAATGCTTGAAATTGATATACAGCCTTGTCCCCAGAAATTCCAGAGTTAATAAGAAAATGCTAATTGGCACACTACCTGTTTTAATTTGTTTACGTTCGTATTTACTC
>JAMKCH010001366.1:0-52309 GCA_023653785.1 Ophioderma brevispina
ATAAGATGGTGTACAAAAAACTAATTCTAAGGTGTTCCGCGTGATCTGACGAAATCTTTAAGAATTACTTGTGTCTAAGGCTGACTCAAAGGTTTCCCAAGGAGAGCGCCTTAAATTTTCAAACAATTGTGTTTTTTGCCTTACATAATGCTTGTCCAAATACTAAGACTCTGTGAAATAGCTAAGTCAATCGAAAGTCCTTCATATAGAAAATCACAAACTTTGTTATACATTCCGGCTCCGGAATGTATTTTACACAGTATCCTATGGCCACGGTATACTAGTATAATGTTACGCATGAAAACACAGAAAATCCGATCATCTCAACTTGGAAGTGGGCATTTTAGGTGACTATCTTTAGTTTCTACGGGACTTATTTAATAAATAACAAAAAAAAAACTACAGAAATCTCTGAGTCAGCCTTTAAGGAGTATTCAGCAAGTTGGGTATTGATAGTGTTCACACATAACCAAGTTTTAGCACATCACCTTCCTAAAACAATTTAGCTTTTTCAGATTATCGTTCCCTAAAAATCGTTCTTGGACCGCCTTTTGAATCTGTATCACCTATTTACACTTCGTGGTAGTGTCATCCTTGACAGAGTTTCGTTTAAACAAAAACAAATGCAAAGTGGTTTTCAAATCTTATGCACTAGTGTTATATTTTTTTTTCTTTCAATATTTTGAGTGCAAAACATGGTTTTATTTTATCTCTTTTTGGTGTGGCATTTGATTCCCCTCTTTTAAGGGAGTCCCATCCCTTCCCCAAGAACACACACTTGGGTTTAACGGCTGTCAATTTGTGTATGTACCTTTTTTGGCGGGTGCACATTGCCATAATCCTCTTGTACTCACCCCACGACTTGAATGTGACATAAGGGAATGGTCAAATGTGAACTGCACCTTTAACAGAGGGGTAATCTCTTGCTAGATAGAGTAACAACTTTCTTACACTAACCAGGTGTTATGTGATAGGCCAATAAATGCAAGCTAAAATTGGTATAGAAACCAATTCTACAGCAACCACCTCGGGCTAATCGAGAACCAAGGTTGACTGAAATGCACTGATTCGTCCTGATGTGACGTGATATGACACATACGTGCGCGGGGACGGATCCACTCCTACGTCTACCGTTGATTCTCTCGCCGACTTCATCGGATGAGATTAATCTGCTACATTGTACCGGTTAGGTGCAGTCTATCCTTCTGCGCGACGAAATATGCATCTTCCCCTATGAATAAATTCGATTGCTGTGATTTTAAGGAGACTAATAGCATGTGGTCACGAAACCAACACGTTACTGCTCTATCCAAACGTCTTCAACTCTCCCCAAAAGGAGTTTTGATTGGTAACTCATTACATGCCAGGGCAGCTTAAAGGGAATTTCACCTTCCTGCAGATTACAAAATTTAAAAGATTCGTAATTCATTGTATCATCTCGAAAGCTGAACGCTGATTTGTATATCATCAGAATTACTGCTTAACGGTGGAAACGAGAGAGGTTTTCACATAACAGGTGTCCCTAAAAAAAATGAAAATTCTGATTGTTGCACTCTGCAAAGCTTTCTATCAAAAATATCCCCTGTGAAATGCCTAAGATGAGAATCATTTCTTTTGTTACAAACATTGTCAAATTTCTAACACACACTATAGGAAGCAAATACTTAGTGAAATAAAAGACAAATCAAAACCATTTCTGTAAGTAATTACAAGGTAAGAAATCTATTGGGGGTCTTATCATTATTTTTGGGAATCACTATATGGACACATGTATAATGGATGCCCAAGAATCGCGTTGCACTTTAATAGATATGCCTACTCGTGTGTGCACGTTGATCTACTCAGACAAGAAATTATTAGTTCTGTATTTCATTTTGTATCGAACAGGAATTACTGACAGTGGGTGCTGAAGTGCTGTATAACACAAAATGCACCATCAGAATTACCTGGGAATTTAAAAAATAAACTTCTTGAGGATATATAATGACCTATAAACAAAATGGTGCTTTGGTTAGTTATAGTATTAAAAGTGGTACGGGTGTCCAAAGGCTTAGTTCCCATCGATACCCAAAATGTGTTATTTTTTCATAGAAAATCAATAACATAGGTCAGGTGGTTTAATATCCAACTTTATTTACTCTAACCTTTATAAGAATTTTGAATCGTGAAAATCGGACTAACAAAGTGAAAATACACTCAATTGTGTTAGATGGTGCTGATTTAATCCTTGGACTAACCGTGAAAAAAAAAAAAATGTATGTGTAATTCCCCCTCTTCCTAGGCAAGTTTTTTACCACATGCTTAGTCCCTTCGGGAATCGTATTAAAAACCAAAACGTGTGATTGTGGTACCAATAGAGAGCTGTGGTCCATCCTTTTTCGTCGATACAAAAATGGAGTCTATAGCCCAGTCCGACGTCAAAATGATGTCATAAAACCTCGCTAGACCAGTAGAGCTCTTGGTGCCACACAAGATTAGACCTATTATCTTTTGAGGGTAATTTCTGCAGAGTAAAGCACTCAAACCCTCTGTATGTATATAAAAGCTGTCTTTGCCATGATTTAGAGCCAAAACCAGCTTAAAAATCTGATAGTACTAAATGTGCGTGCGAAATTGAATTTTCGCCAATTGTGCACACGTTGTGTTTTCTGAAATTGACAATTATTGCGCCTAATGGGCTTTATGACGTACTGTTGATGCCATAAAGGGCTGCTGGTACTTATCTTGTTATCAAGGGAAAAGAAATGACCAAAAGCTATCGATTGGTAACCAAAATACAGTAACCAAGTGCTTCATAAGAGATTCCAAAAGAGGATAATGTGATGCAAAAAGGCTGGTAAGCGAGGGATAACACCAACATTCCTTTTTTTTCACTTTGCCAAAGGAATGAATCAGCACCTTGTCTAACACCATTGAGTGTATTTTCACTTGGTTTTATCCCCGATTTTTCACGATCAAAATCTTATGAAAGGTTACAGTATATTGAAGTTGGACATTAAACCAGCTTACGCTAATTTATTGATTTTCTATGGAAAAAAATAAAACATTTGGGTATCCGATGGTACGAAATCATTCTGGACCCCCTGTAGTTGGTCGATTAAAAGGGATTTTTTGTTGGTTTTTCTAATTTAATTAATTTTTTGATTTAAATTTGAACTTTCATTTTTATCAGCACAACACTATTTTTTTAATAAAAATTTATTGTTATTTTTTTAAGTATGGTATGAAACCAATAGTTGTAAAGAAGTCTAGATTAAGGTATAGTCCAGCGGCTATTTGGGTTTTAATTTATGATTTCTTTCTTGGCCCAGCACTCCTTGAAACTGGACTATATACTATATAGGTATATTCATCCCCCCTTGGATTATTCTAAGCGCAACTACACATACACAGTCAAATTCAGGCGGTGCTAAGCCATTAGGCAGGCAACAATGTTACAATCAAAATTCCACCTTTCGTTATGGTCTTGACATTGTTAATTTTTGTCCCGTTGATTCCCCAACATTTCTGAAAGTTACATTTCATTCGAAATGGTACTGCTGGACAGTTTTTTCCCGGACATTTTTAGCACATTGCTCAGCTTACGCAAGCAACCAAATTCATCACAAACATTTTTTACATATCTAAAACATCTCCAAGATTTCTCCACATAAAAAAATAATCTGACTTCATATTTAACCAACATACAGTTACTCCTACACACTGGTGGTACGATTTCTGTTTTTCGATGCATCAATGCTTTGTGTTTGTAACGTCTGATGGATGACCCAAACTCCCTCACACTCTCTCCCCTCTCCTTTATTCCACACATTTTTTGTCAATCTCTCACTTGATAACGCAATGAAATTCCGCACCAATCATTTCTTTTATAAAAGCCGTACATAAAACGTCACTAATTGACTTATTAATACACACATTCAACCACCTGTCATTCGGGCTATTTCAAATTCTGCAGACGTCAATACGGTGTTGTGTAACTCGTTATTGGCACGGACAGCTCTTTCACCTGCATGCTGCCTTTTTATACCGAAGATGCTTCGAATCAAAAAAGAAATCTTAGGTGAGAGATGGAAGATTCATGTTGTTTGAGGCTCTTTGATTTTGCAGCGGATTTTTATCACATTGTCCCGAGTTTCTAAATCAATATTTGTGCTGTTTTGTCAATGTTATTGGCCTTTTCCTTCTTACCACGTTGAGTGTTGACTTAGATAGACATTTCTGTCCAAAAAAATCAAAATACTTTTATATTGGCGGATTTGGCTTATACGGAATGGACCTCTCATGAAATGATTTTAGAGTGTGTGTCTGATAGTATCACCTGAAATTCCAAAAGTCAGAAGAGCAAGGTTCTTGACATCTCTTGATATTTGTTATGGGTAGGTATTGATCCAAAACATTTCCCTTGGTGGAATGATTTTGCCAGCCAGATTTTGATCTCATTCTGCTGAAGAGTCAGTATAATAATTTGTGCACATGTTGGTCAAGGTTATTGTCCTCTTCATTCTTTAATTGTAACACTTTGAAGTGTTGGCTTCAGAAATTCGTGTTTTTATCACCAAATATTTTTATTTTTTTTTTTTTTTTTTAAGTTTTGTATTTTTTTTACAATGCTTTTAAGCCCATGAATATACTGTCCAGTCGCAGCGAGCGATTTTTGCTCGTGAGCATGCCTAATACTTGCTCTTGGTCAAATCCTGTATTTGGCGCACGCTCAGAAATCGCTCGCTGCGCTGGAAGTATATCATGGCTTTGTACAAGATGGAAAACTTCATCGCACGTCATTGCGTCCCCAAAATCACAGAGGCGGGGTGAATGAAGAATTACAAAAATCGGAATCTTCATTTAAAAAAAATCTGACTCTCCTTGTTCAATGTAGATGATGATTGTATCAAGTAGACTATATGCAGGGTGGCTCGTAAGCCAAATCTGTCCCCAACTAATTACGTTTGGTCCTCAACCATCACAAAGACATAAAAGATAAAAAATAATTGGTAATGGGCCCTCAAGACATTATCTTCCAAATGTGGTATTGGTCCCACAGTCCCGGCTCTCATCTTGACTTTGTCTTGCCGTTGGATATAGCTTATAGATATGCCTTTTACAGAATCTAGAAATACCAGAAATCATTCCTACTGCATGATTGCTATTGCAAAATTGTGGCAGATTACAGAACATTTCTGGGCTTAATATGTGCACAACTCACCCGGCACCTTTCACAAGTAGATCGTTCATAGAAATGATATCTGTCCATCTTAAAATGTGTTAAATTAAACCATTTTCGAAGGCATTTTTTCTATTTTTGGCCATGCAGTTCATTGTGATGTTGTGAGCTTCTCGAACATTGCTCCTTTTTGTGCCGAGGAGCGCCGGATATCCAGACACTGTAGGGCTATGTGCAATAGGGAATATATTGAACAAAATCATCTATAATTAATGTCCCTTTTCGAAAAATTTTTCACACACACACAGAAATGTTTATACACAGACAATGCGGTATAGGAATATATTTGAACAAAATATCTAATAATAATGTCCCCTTTTGAAAAAAATTTCACCACACACACACAGAAGGTTTATAACAGACAATGCGGTGTTTATTTATGGCAATATACCACAAGTTAAAGATATCAAAGACATTGTACACCAGATATGCTGTCTTAGTAGATGGGATTGACATACAGGGTGTCCAAAATAAATGCAATCCTATAAGGATGGTGCTGTAATTTCAAAATTATTTTTAAAAAATTGGAATTTTACTATACATTCATAAAGCCTAACATTTTCTCCACATACTTTCAAATTCATTTGATTTGCTTCAAGTTTGTGAGAACAAAGGCGATACGGCAGTGCCACGCAATTGAAGTCGTTCCAAGTTTATTGTTGAATTAGTAAGCTGTTAAGCTCTTATATTATGATGAATTGTGCATTTGTGATAAAAGAACCATAAAGTTTCCACAGTTGTAGCATGGACTAAGAATAACATTTTCAGTATGTGCCCAATCTCTGGATGCCCAGGTTTGCCAGGCGAGGGCGCTTTCAAAATGGCCGCCAAAATCCAATAATATCATCAATAAAGGGATTATCTTACCACTTTATGAGTGAAACCTGTTTGATTGGTGATATTTTCTATTTCAAGATCATATGAGCATGAGGAGATAAGTACAAAGTATGCTTCATGTGCAAAAAAAAACATACTGACGGATGTAGAAAAACCAGGCCTCTACCAATCCAATCATGCGTTCCTTAGAAAACTGAGCACTGCTGATTTCTGTTACAACATGTTCTGAATAATGTAAACTAAGCACCTTTTTCTGTAATTACCAAGACATGGTCACCTTTGTTAAGGCCTCATATCTTTTGTTTTGTACGGCAAAGGAATTTATAAGGATGGCAGAGTGTTTTTTGAAAAACTTGTAATCCCTGAAGCAAAGCACTTGAATATTATCCAAATAGAAACATTCCTTGACATCGGTTAAGCCTACAAAGGCACAATTGTAGAGGCGTTCGTTTTTACACAGGGTATACTTGAGGGAACTGTAAAAAATGGACAGCAGATTCTTGCTTGATATGTATTACACGAGTATTAATTACATATTTTATGAGTGGCTATATTAAACAAACATGATTTAGAAAGTTCTGCGTCATTGAATTTTGATAGACATTCAGAGAAGCAACCGCCATATGTCCCCTTCTGAATGGACACCGGACAAGGGGGATATATCTCAAGGTGAATGTGAAAGCAGACAATCCTTCATTTTGGCAAGGACCTTCTCGCTCCATTTGGAAGGTATAGAGGGGCATTTGGAGATAAAGCTGAATGGTGTTCATCTCTGTACTAAAAGGTTGGGTGCCGCTGTCAAAAGATCTCCATTCCACATTTTGGATTGAAGCAGCCCAACCTCGTGTGTACCCATAGATAAATCTGAAAAAAGGCTGTAAAGATTAGGAATAGAGAGAAATATGCCCATCCAGTACTCAAATTGCTTATTTGCCACACAGACGCCAAATTGCTGCAATTACCGCACTGTGAAGAATGCATACAAGCAGGGGCCCATTGGACCTCAGAGTATGTTGCTGCATACGTCATATGTCAGATCACCACTTCACCAGTGGTGACTAATCCTTCATCCATAATGATAACCTACTGTGACCACAAGTCGTCCCAGCAGCATGTTGACAGATCAGTTTCCAAGAATCGCCCTTTGAACAGATAACTGGCTTTTGATCATTGACTGGTCTATAAACTCTTGTTAGAATACTGTGTCAGTCTTCATTAAACGTTGTTATGACTATAAATGTATGTATCGTTCACTTCAGCAATAAAAAAAGGAAAAAAGAATGTTGAAAACCCTTTTCTCATGCAACCTCTTGCTACCCCAGTGAGCATAATAGTCTCAGTTGTAGGAAATGATTTCCTTTCAGAGGAGCAGTTGTGTTTGGATTTCAGGTGAGACTGACACTGATCTCTGTTGATGTGATGGTTGGATGGGATTAATTGGCTATAAGCTCATGTGTAGGTTGGTGACTGCTTGTCTTCTAATATTATAGGTAGTGTGCTCTGCAAGCACTAGAGAAAGTCAATGGTGTAGGCAACCAAGTCTTGCAAAGGGTTATGTGTTCTAATTCCTGGGGCATACCATGTACGGATAGTTGATGCTCTTGCTGCGCACAGTGATTTTCCAACAGTGTTAGGTGTGATGAAGGAGAATGACAAACCCCACCCCCTGTCAAGCTGACTCCAGCTCATAGTAGGTGCAATCAAGTCTTATGTTGCTGACATATACATCTAACTCCATCTCACTCACGGCGGCTTCCCTGATGATGAAGGCGTTGAAACTTTTAATTTGCTCAAGATATGTGCCAAGGTCCTGGTGACGTTACCAAAGTTGTTATGGCCTTTGCTGAGAAAGTTTAGATAAACTCGGTGTTTTCAGCATAGTGAGATACTCTAACATAACCATATTTCCTTGTAATTGTATCTGTAAGGTCATAGATGAACAAAATGAACAGCAGTGATGCTTGGAGAGATCCTTTGAAACACCATTTCTTGAATTGATAGCTATCAATGTAGCGTGTCAGGCATGATCTGTAACAGTAACAGTAAGCTTGATTGCCAGGCCTCGATGCCATACTGTGTCATATACAATGGTAATGTCAACAAGGACAATGGGAGGGTGGTCGAGAAATCCCAATTTTAGACGTGCCATTGGATTAACACGAAAGTGAATCGTGACAAAAAATATGAATTTTTTTATGTGTCAAGGAATATTTTCTGATTCCAAAAACGTTGGAGCTGAAGGATCAACTCCAATGTCAAGGTTTAGTTCGGATTTTTTTTGTATGAATAACGGAACAAACGAGGTAGTGAGTCATGGGAATAACCGCGACCGACCCATATCAAAGCACACAAAAGTGGTTTGTGGTTTGACACTCCGTATTGCTGTAAATTCTGTTGATATTTTGGGTGAGTGCTATATTGAATGCGGCTGGCCGTCATGTCTGCAAGGACAGTGCCACCCTTCTCAATTGCCTCCAAGCAGTCCTTGCTTGCTCGGGTAAGTAAAGGCGCTGGTTTATGGTGGATGCCAGACAGAAGTCATCTTTAAAAGGTAGCTAGGACCAATGCTGCCCGGGCCTCTAGTGCACTCATATACCAGTATGCTGTCATCATAGAGCTGACAATTTTTTCCACCCAAAACACTGACCTATTTCAGCTAAAAAAGAGACCCGTTTCACCCTCCTGTTGCAAAAAAGAGGCTTTGAACCTAACATTCTGAAATTAAACTTTTGCTGATGCATGACAAACTAATTGGGACATCTAAAAAGGAAATACCTCTTGTAGCCATTTAATAACAACATGCACTGCACCAGTGCAATAATGAGTAATGACAATGTTAAAAAACATGTTTACCTCATTTGTGTTTGTTGTTACGCTTAAACAGAGAATGAGGTCAAATGACCCAACTGATGACAATTGCACCCCTAAGCAGACTGTAGCCTGACGGATAAATGGGTACCTATTTAAAAGAAAATTGAACTTAATGCAGCCCGTGCGGAAGTCCTCTATGTTGAAAAGGACACCCTTTACTGCATTTTTTCTGGATGGTGATGACTTCATCGATGAGTTTCAGTGGTGTACGACGGGGCATGGGGAAAAGTGGCATCCTGGTTCTAAAAAGTGGTCGGAGGACCAAAATGTATTTTTACACTCGTGCTTCATGGAATTTCGACCAATTTGCAAGTTAAGTTTGGCAAAAATTAATGATAAAATTTGGCAATTTTTGGCATTTCCATCAAGCATTTTGTCAGGTTCAGAAGCAAATCACCTATGGGGGACGACTAGAATGTTGTCCATTCTGAATCAACTGCTCGGTACGTCAACTGGAGGTCTGAGGTCCCAAGCCATTGACGGGATTTGGTGATCCATGGCATAAGAAGGCATGGTCTGGATGTGAAAATTACCATTTGGGACAAATCTGTGTAGCGATGGAGTTTGCACTAACAGCGCCCACTTCTCTCTCTTAAATATTGGGATTTGGCGGCCATTTTGAAAACGCCCTCTTATGAATGCATCAGTAAAACTGAAGACATTACCCCGGTCAAACAGATTGACAAAAATACACAAATCTTCTTAAATTACATCTTTTCAGGTGTACTTTGTTCATTTTAGGGATTTTGGGTGCTCATTTTGAAAAAACGCCCTCTCAAGGCGTTTAGGCAGGTACAAATGGGCACATATCGTAAAAATTATTGCATATGGGCACCACTTATCTCTGTGGAAAATTTCATTTCTCTCACAAAAGTGCACATCCATTGCCTTAACAGCTGTATAAATCCAACCAAAAAAATGCTTAAGTACGCAGATGCTTGTTTTATTTTTCTTCGCTTGTCTCTTCTTTATCCTTACATCTTTATTATAACGTTGTGAATTAAATATTTAAAAAAAATGTACAATTTAATATTAAAATTAGCGGACAATTCATCAACCAATGACAACCAATCATTAACAAAGTAGAGCAAATATTCTCTGTTCACATTGAAATCTGGCAGAGTGTTTGATGTACACTCAAGTTTGTCAGTGCTAGCTGGTTGGTTGTTTGTTTCTTTAATTGATGTTGTTTTCTATCAAATGGACATACCGACTAGGAAGTCCTCAACATCAATTATTACTCTTTCCAAATTGGTATTAATTCTTCCAGTGAATTACAAATTGATTCACACGGATTGTCGACACACGAAAGATAAAGCAGTAAGTTTGGCCAAGATGCTAAGTTACTACACTAAATATGAGGCAGGAAAAACTGTACATGAAAAAGAACGTGGATAAAACATACAAACAAATATGTTGTAATTTATTTTGTCAAACAACCGAAAGGATTAGTGCCAGGAGATGTTTGGTAATTGAAAGACATTTTTATTCAACGTTTCAGGTGAACCTGCTTTAACGATCAAGCAAACTGGGAAGGGTCATTGACGTAGGGTGCATAATAGCCTTTGTTTTCAAAACCAGTGATGCGTATCAAACAAAAATTGTATGGGATCTACGAAAATAGGGTCGCCATTTATAATCTGTTATAGAATTTGAATAATTCTCAATAATTTGAAATTCTCGCACCAAATTAGAGGATTGCATTTATTTTGGGACACTCTGTATATTAATACATGCAAGTTTACACCAATGTTCTGCTCTATATTCTGAATTCAAAGGTTACTGACTTATTTTCCAAATTTGATTTTGATGTACTTGGCTGGGTTGTCATGGTTGAAGAAATAAATATTTGTAGCTTCTCCTGTCCTGAGGTTATGAATTTCATTTGAAGTATTTTTCCATCCCCGACAATCCTAGGGGAAGGAGAGTTAAGGATTTACCCATGCAACTAGGAGATGAGTTTGTGAAGCATACAAAACAGCAGATACCACAAGTGTGAATTACTGTCATGAAAAAGATAATTAAGAATTATTCAGTAAAATATTCTCTGACAATCAATCTCGGCCACTCTAAAACCTGTCCAAAGCAAATAAAGATTTCTATAGGCGGATATCTATAGCCTTCATTCATGTCGTCTTGTGGCCATCAATTATTCAGGATGTTGAATTGAAATCAGCTTCTATGAAGGGACAAGGCAAACCACAATATTTTACTTCTACGAGGCACGACTAGACAAGTCATACTTTGAAGTTGAAAGAAATACAATCCCAATTCCACTGCTTACACGAAATGGATCCACAGTCTATTCAATTAAGATTTAAATGAACTGATCAAAAGCAATTTCACACTTAAGTGCCCAAGCTAAATTTCTCTAAATTCCGTTGTGACCGGGGGGGGGGGGGGTTCATAGGACCCAACCCAGATAACCACTTACCCATGGGAGTTTGATCGTGACACTAACACAAGTAATGGGGGTCACGTAAAACCAATACCCACAATAAAATAAGAACTTTGACATATGACCTATGGCCATTTGAAATTGTCACTCTCCGAAAAAACAGAGTGGTTCGCACATTTCCATCCTCAGCAAAACTCCAATATAAGGTTTGGAATTCCAAAATATTTCATTATATTACTCTAGAATAACCAATTAAAATAATCATTGCAAAATATAGCCAAATTTGTACCATCTGTATTTTTCTCAGAAACTTCAAAATCACTTGGTTTTCCCATAGACGTACACAGTAAAGAGCACGGTCATGACAAATTAAATTGAGCTCTCAGCATATAAAAGGGTATTTGATTTCAGTATTAGTAATTATGAATTAATTGCCTCCTAAGGTATATCCAAGGAAATTAAATCCCAAGAATGTTAATTACTTAATTTTTCAATTAGTAAAATATCTTGATTGTTCACTTCCGTAGTGCCCAAGGGGGGGGGGTTCCTAGGACCCAACCTAATTATTCTAATGAAGCCGTGGGCGGATTTAAATTTTGTAGTTCAGGGAGCGTATTCATAAATCGACAATTAGCAAAAAAGTCCTTGAAAAAATGTGAATTGCGTAACCGAGAAATCGCAAAAAGCAAAATGTTGGTAATATGGAACCCCCCCCCCCCCCTTGGGCACTTAAGTGTTGAGAACACCGATTTAACTAACAACAAAAAGAAAAGTTTTGACAGGTCGCGTACATTTTACCTTTTGTGAGAAAAATGAATGCAATTAAACCTTTTTAACAGAGTTTTTAAAAGTTTTAAAGATCACTCAAACTTCCCTTTTGGGAGAAATTGACTGCAATTTAAAAGAAACAAGTTCTAGGGTTACTCACGATTTAAATGTTGGGAGAGAATGGAACTGCAATTAAAAAAGAAACAAGTTTAGGGCTACTAGCATTTACCTTTTGGGATCCCGATTTGGGAAGAATGGTTGAGGGCTGAAAAGGGGCTTAAAGCTAAAAATATTTGGGTTGTATTTTAAGTGGTTATTGAAATTAATATACAGGGTGTTCCCAAAAAAAAAAGGTGGTGCAAGCAGATGAACTCCGATTTCGGAAAACTGCTGAAGCTGTGAATTAATTTTCATGGAGGATATTAAACTACTCTTTTGTAGAAATTGTGCAAATCCCATGACCAATCCGCCCATGCAAAGCTCCCGAGATATAAAGCGATTATTAATACCCTCTGTTTTCATCCATGCAATGAGATCCACACAGTTAGGATTTTTGGTACATCAGATAGATTTGTGGTTTAATCGTGTGCATTGACTAATGACTGAAGGTGATATGCTACTAATTAATGCAAGTGCTGTATCTGAACACATATCTTACATGTATTATAATATAATAACTTTTAGCTACAATTCATTCTAAAGGGTACCTCTTGAAAATTACTTGTCGAGTATGTACATTGAGCTTGGTATTATGTGAGCTCGTGGGTTTGGGGGCGTCACACCCTCTGGTAACAGCGACGTGTTGCTTCTGACTTCACCAGGTTAAGCCTACTGTGCCACCTTATTTGTATGTTCTTCTCTGCTTTTATTGTACATATATTTCTTGATGTAGTTTTAGCCAAATGTTTACATAAATAAATGTGCCACTAGTTTACAATTTTAGATATTTATCACCAAAAACGGCACAGGTAGAGATAACAAAATAAGATAACATAAACATCGGCAAAGTTTTGATTTGTGCTGATCAAAATGTTTAGAATGCTACTGTAGGCTCAATCATTGCACCGGTCCTAATTGACTTAAAACTAAGACCTGTGCATTTTGTTATTCCTAGTTAATATTTGATCGTATTCATGAAGACAACAGTACAATCATGTGCTGGAAATCCACGCTCCCGACAGCAGAGCGGACAAATTATGTTAACTGTTGTTACTCCATTGGAATGGGTGGAAAAACCGATGGCCTTTAATAATCGTTCTTATCTCTGGTTTGCGTGGCAGATTGTCCATGGGGATTTGCACAATTTATACAAAAGATGATAATTATATTCACGTAAGAATAACAAAATTCACAACTTCAGTAGTTTTGAGAAATCGGGGTTATTCTGCGTGCACCACTTGTTTTGGGCCAACCGTATGACGTAAGTACCAATCGGTAATGTTGATTAAATCTTAAAGACGTGGCCAAGGAAAAAAATATTTTAACAATGTGATTTTTTTAATTTTTTAGGTTTTTTCTTTTTTTAATATTTCATGTTGCAACAGCTATTAGGCTTATTAGTTGCATTCAACAGATTCAAAGGAGAAGTAAGAACCTGATCTATAACTGTACTAAAAAAGCATGTCACTACCTGGGGATCTACCCTTTTTTGCGGGTGCAAATTTCCATACCTCTTGTATCCACCCATGATTGAATGTATATAAGGAATGGTAAAATGATGAAATGCACCTTTAACAGAAGGTATATATTTGTAGATAGAGTAACAACTTTCTTACACTACCCAGGTGTTATGTGATAGCCCAATAAATGCAAGCTAAATTGGTATAGATAACCAATTCTAAAGCACGCACACGAGGCTAATCGAGAACCAAGGTTGACTGAAATGTACTGATTAATCCTGATGTGACGTGATATGACACATACGTGCGCGAGACGGATCCACTCCTACTTCTACCGTTGATCTGCCCGCCGACTCATTCGGATGACATTACTTCTGCTCCATTGTACCGGTATGTACAGTCCCTATCCTTTCTGCGCGACGAAATACTGCATTCTTCCCCTCTGATAAATGCGATGCTGTGATTTTAATGAGACATGATTAGCATGTGGTCACTGAACCAAATTGCTAATTTACTGTAGGAAGCAAATAAAGCAAATCAAAATCATTTCTGTAGCCAAATACAAGGTAAGAAATCTATAGGGGGTCTTATCAATATGAAATCACTACATATAACACATTATAATGGATGCCCAAGATATCTCGTTGCACCTTTAATATGTATGCCTAATCTTGTGTACAAGTTTGATCTACTCTGAAAGAAATTCTTAGTTTTGTATTTTCATTTTGCAATCGAACAGGAATTACTGACAGTGGCCTAGAAGTGCTGTATGAACATTGGCCTATAACATCAAAATGCACCATCAGAATTAACTGTAATTTTCGAAATAAACTTCTTGATGATATCTAATGAATCATAAACAAAATGTTGATCTTGGTAGGTATATGTATTTAAAGTGGTAGTTGGTCAATTAAAAGGGATTTTTTTTTCTAATTTTAGTAATTTTGATTTAAATTTGAACTTTCATTTATCAGAACAACATTATTGTTATTTTTCTAAGTATGGTATGAAACCAATAGTTGTAAAGAAGTCTAGATTAAGGGTGATACCAGCGGCTAGTTGGGTTTTAATTTATGATTTCTTGGCCAGCACTCCATGAACTGGGACTAATATACTATACAGGTATATTCATCCCACCCTTGATTATTCTAAGCGCAACTACACATACACAGTCAAATTCAGGCTGGTGATAAATCATTAGGCAGGCAACAATGTTACAATCAAAATTCCAACTTTCAGTAATGGTCTTGACATTGGTTAATTTTTGTTCCGTTGATTCCCCAACATTTCTGAAAGATTAATTTCATTCTCATTCGAAATGGTACTGCTGTACAGTTTTCCCGGACAGTTTTAGCACTTGCTCACTTACGCAAGCAAACCAAATTCATAACAAACATTTTTTAAACATAGTCTAAAACATCTCTCAAGATTTCTCCACATAAAAAATAATCTGAGCTTCATATTTAACCAACATAACAGTTACTCCTACACACTGGTGGTACGATTTCTGTTTTTCGATGCCATCAAATGCTTTGTGTTTGTAACGTCTGATGGATGGACCCAAACATCCCTCACACTCTCCCCCTCTCTTTATTCCACACTTGTCAATACTCTCACTTGATAACGCAATGAAATTCCGCACCAGCATTTTCTTTTATAAAAGCCGTACATAAAACGTCAATAATTGACTTATATAATACACACATTCAACCACCTGTCATTCGGGATATTTCAAATTCTGCAGACGTCAATAACGGTGTTGTGTAAACTCGTTTATTGGCACAGACAGCTCCTTTTCACCTGCATGCTGCCTTTTTATACCGAAGATGCTTCGAATCAAAAAAGAAATCTTAGGTGAGAGATGGAAGATGTCATGTTGTTTGATGCTCTTGATTTTTCCAGCCGGAGTTTGATCACATTTTGCCGAAGTTCTAAATCAAATAATTTGTGCATGTTTTGTCAAGGTTATTACCCTTTTGATGTTGATTTTTTTCTTATCACGTTGAGGTGTTGACTTAAACAGACATGTTCTTGGCTCAAAATATTTTTATATTGGCGGATTTTCCTTATACGGAATGGAAGCTCATGAAATGATTTTAGAGTGTGTGTCTGATAGTATCACCTGAAATTCAAAAAGTCAGGAAGATAAAGGTTCTTGAAATCTCTTGATATTTTCCTATGGGTATGTATGGATAAAACATTTCACTGGTGGAATGTTTTTCAGCCAGGATTTTGATTTTGATCACATAATTTTGTGCACATTTTGTAGGTTATGGCCTCTTCATTTTTATTGTAATCACTTTGAAATGTGGTTACAGAAATTCATGTTTTATCACCAAATATGTTAATATCAATGCTTTTAGAGAATGGAAACTGATGAAATGGTGTAAGTGCTTTTCACACAAGATTCTCAACTTCATTGATGTCGTTGACGTACCCAGAAATCGTAAAAGCGGGGTGTAATGAAGAGTTAAAAAAATGTGGTGTGTAGTTCCAAACAAATTTATGATTCTCCGAACTTCTTATTCAAAAAAGTAGGACTTATATTGTATGCAGGGTGGCTCGTAGCCAAATATGTCTCCCAACTAAGGACGTTGGTCCAACAAGCAGCCCAAAATATACATAAAAGATAAGAAATAAATTGTAATTGGCCCTAGAACATATCTTTCAAATGGGAATGTCCCTCTTTGGCCCATGGATAGACTGTCCACAGTCTCGGCTCATATCTTGACTTGCCGTGGATATAGATGTGCCTGGACAAGTGAAGTCGACGCTGCGCAACTTTCCCCGACTGTAAAGGGCAACCCATGTGCAAGCCATGACATAGCTATTCTTTTTGAGGGTTTTTTACAAAGAGGAGGGGGGGGCGTGGGTTCATATAATTAGCAAAAAATAGAGGAAACACGTTACGTAATCTTTAGAAATACACTGTCTCGCATGTTTTGCCACCACAAATAAAAACATAGAGTACACACAATAGAAAGCAATGGATGCCTCGCTTCTTCCACATTACGTGGGTGCCGCTTTGCCATATACACGAATCGGTAGTGAGACAAATTAAATGTATGTGTTGAGGTGGCCAGGTGTAATAATAGTGTGACTGGAAATTGTGCTCAGATACTTTTTTTCCTCATAATGCAATGCGCCGCTTAGGTGAAAAAGTTGTATTCAGTGAGGCGGTTTATTTAAATCAAGACGACTGATGTGTCATTTCATCGTTGTGTGGCCAGGGGTAGGGACATACGTTCAACCCCCCACACAATAGCACCCAACATCAACAACTGATATGTTGGCGATTGTTTGACGAATTGAAATTATGTGTGTATACAAGCACCCAAACTAATAATTATTCCGTGCAATACTCAAAGGTCAGCGAACAGCACGGACGACTGGTTTGAATGGGTTCAACACCTTGTTTTTACCCCTACAGCAGGGAAGCGAGCTGGAAAAATATCTGTAAGAGTAGGTATGGCATGACGTGGGAAAGTGCAATACATAAATATACATAAAATCACTACCTACAAAAACAGCTCATTAGCAATAAGGGGACAATTCAGATTATATTGTATTTGTATATACCATATTATCTGTAGCTAACGCCGGCTCAATTTTTTTGACCGAATGTTCCTAACCGACATTGCGATGTAATTGTGGCAGAATTGCAGCCCATTCTTTGGCTAATATGTGCACAACTTACCGGCACACTTTACGTTGTCAAAATAAAGTGTTAATACTTTCCTTTAACATGCGTAAATCATAGGAAATTATATCTAGTACAATCTTAAAATGTGTTAAATAGCCTTTTAGAAGGCAGTTTTTTTCTCTTTTGGTGATCAGAATGTTGATTGTTGTTGAGCTTCTTCGAACATTGACCTTTTGTGCGAGAGAGCACCGGGTATTCCCAGAGATAGTAGGATATAGTGCAATAGTAATATATCTGAACAAATCATCTACAATTAATGTCCATTTTTCAAAAAAAAATCACGCCCCAGAATGTATTTACAGACCAATGCGGTATTGAGAAATGGCATACCAGACAAAATCCAAAGATATAACAAGACAGTACATCGGAGATGCTGTCTTCGGTAGATAGGATTGACATATATTAATACATGAAACTTAGAGAGTTTTCACTGTTCAAATATCCTGGTGCATATTTTGAAAAAAAGGTACTGACTTATTTGCCAACAGTTGATTGTGAGTATTGGTGAGTGTCATGAATTGAAAGAAATAAATATTTGTAGCTTCTCCTGTCCTGAGGTGATGCATGTCATTTGAGTAATTTTCATCCCGACAATCTGGGGAAGGGAGTTAAGGGATTTTATATTCAAACTACTTAATTTGGAAGGCATACAGAATTACCTATAATCAGTCTGCAGTTTATGATTATATTTAGATGTTATGAATTTTTTGGTGGTTGAAAGGCGTGTTTTACCATCCTGAGAGTACATTTAGCACCCCCCCCCCCCCACCCCCCCCCCCCCCCCCCCCCCCCCCCTGGGGACTGTAGATGTACGAGTGTGCGCTTCCGGATAAAATTGTGAATTTTTGCACACAGTACTTAGGCATTGATAATCAATAAAATTGATGGAAGCAATGCCAACACCCTTAATGGGCCCCAGCTTGGGTGTTCAAGGTTATCAGGGTCAAAAATTAAAATGTCTGAATGTGTTAAAAAGACACAGTGGTGTTTGTCTGGTTACAAGGATTCCAAAAGGATAGTTGACAATTCTATGGGCTTATCGTTCGGAGTTTGGGGTAAAACTGACAAAATGGTGAAAAAGTCAAATTTTTGTGGTTACATGGGGTCAAAAGTTAAAATTGCTTGATTCAGGCAATATGTGGTGTAAAACTGTTCCTGCTTAAAGGAGGAAATAAGAATAAGTTTGACCTTATCAGTATGATTAGTTTTAACGTTACCAACAAAATAGGTCACAGGTCAATAGAATCCAATAGCTGCAATAAGCTGTTGACTTTATTCGCCATTTTCGGTAATAACCAGATACGTAAGAGAGTCAAAACTATTCTATATTCTTCTATGAGCTAAACCAACAATTTGAAACACATTTTACAAAATTGGAGCAACTTTTAATTTTTGACCCCTTTGTACAAACCAAAATTGACTTTTTTTTACCTTTTTTACAGTTTTACCATAATTCCTAAAATATAAGTCACAGGTAGTATAAACTATACCTGTTTGGAACCTGTCACCAGACGACAATCATGGTGTGCTTTTCAACACATTGGAACATTTTAAAAATGTTACCCCTGTGTAACCTTGAAATCCAAGCTGGGGCCATGAAGGGGGTGGGCAAGTGCTTCCATCAATTTTTTGTTTAACGTTAGAAAGTAATTGTGTACCAAAATTCACTTTTATCCGGATTTGCACACACACGTAAGTAAGTCTATGGGAAAAAAATTATATATAATTATTTATAGATTTTAGCCTATAGACTGTTATTGAATGTGGAATCTGTACTTTTAAAGTGATAACGAGGATACAAAGTTCAAATTTTGCTCTTACGCAAATAATCAAAATTGGGGCATCAAATGTTCATTCAACTGTTGACTTTGTTTTTTAATGTTCAAATCAATTTTTTTGATTTGGCAGCAAATCAACTCTGTTATACCTTTCACCAAATCATGAAATTCGTTATTTTCAACATAATAATTGAACTTCTTGTTATTCAACTTCTGGAGTAAAATTCAAAAGGGCAACAGGTAAAAATAATAAAAAGGTTGTTTTGAGGGGAAGCAAGGAGAAAAGAGCAAGTTAACTGTAAACCCCTCCGCATCTCCTCATGTTCCCTTTTACAAGATGATCCTAATCTAAACCAAAGAAAACACACACACATTTATTTCTTCTCGAATGTGACAATCCTGTCGATATGTCACAATCCAATAGACGAAAATAAGCCAATGTATTTGCGTCTTATATCAGGTGAAAGAATGCATCTCAAATAGACTATTAAGAACTGAAGAGTTTATTTGTAATGACAGAAACTAAAATGTTCCACAATTGAGTCAAATGTGTACCCGAGAATAGTACTCGGCGTTTTAACAGCATATACCACACGCGTGAATAATAATGTAATGAAAAAAGATAATTACGATTATTCACTAAAATATTCTCTGACAATCAATCTCAGTCACGCTAAAACCTGTCCAAAGCAAATAAAGTATTGTCTGTAGGCGGACAGCTATGCCTTTATGTCGTCCTTGTAGGCATTCTCAATATTCAGGATGTTGAATGAAATCAATGCTTCTATGAAGGAAAAGAAAAAAACTCCATATTCATTTGAGAGGCAGACAGACAAGGTCAACACTTTGAAGTGAAAGAAGACTTAAAATGACCTGATCAAGCAAATTAAGAAACAGATTGAACTAAACCAAAAAGAAAAAGTATTACAAGCACTCACATTTTACCTTTTGTGAGAAATTGACTGCAATTTAAAATTTTACAGAGTTTTTAAAAGTTTTACAGATCACTCACATTTACCTTGGAAGATAAAATGACGGCCCATTCAAAAGAAAATGTTGATGTGTCATTAAATTTACCTTTTGGAAGAAGATGGACTGTGATTTAAAAGAAACAAGTTTACGGGCTACTCGCATTTACCTTTTGGGAGAAAAATTGACTGCAATTGTAAATACCTATTGTGTAAGATGGTGGGCGGGCTGAAAAGGGGGTAAGCTCAAAATTTGACGTAATTAATCTATCGGTAATGCTGATTAAATCTTGATAAGAAGTGGCCACGACACAATATTTTAAACAATGTGTTTTTATAAAGGTATCTTTTTCAAGTTGTATGGTGCAACAGCGATTAGGCTTATTAGTTGCATTCAAGAAGATTCAAAGGAAGAAAGTAATAACATGATCTCTAACGGTACTAAAAAGCTATAGGGAAATTAACCCAAAGCTTGTGCTCCATGCATAACAAATATGACAAATAAAGTTTCATAAATGACCTTGGCCATAAAAAAAAGATTCAAAGGGAGAATCCAAAGGAGATCGTGAAAGCAGGCAGCACTTCTCAGAATTAAAACTAAGTTTTAAAATCAATTGAATTTCAGCCATAGTTTTATTCGTATAAATTGGAGAAAAAATGGGGGAAACAGGAGCGGTTTTTTTCCACGATCTGTCACTAAAGGCGACTCAGAGATTTCTAGGAGGGCGCCCAATTTCCAAACAAATCACAACTTTGTTATAAAATTCCGGGATCCTATGGGACGTATACTACACATAAAGGGTTACTACATCAACTGAAAAATCCGATCTCTCAAATTTTGGAATTGTGCTTTTTGGTTACTATCTTTAGTTCTAGTTGACTATTTTTATTTTTTTTATTTTTTTTAAAAATAATATTTCGAAATCTCTGAGTCAGAATCTTTAAGGGGACTTTTATAGATTTGGTGACTAGGGGTGGGAAGGGCGCTCTTAATGGTACTCCTTGCTGATGTCATTTAATGAACGAACTCAAGTAATCAGAGGATTATAGGGGATACATGTTTTGGCCTGGCGCTCATTGTCTTATTTTTTATTAAATGTTTTTTTATGAAAAATGAGGAAAATGCGAGTTGATCTTTAGTTTTAATTAGCGGAATATACAAAAATTACTCATACAATTTTAAATGGTTGTGTCTTCTGTAGATGCTGAGCAAAACCGAAGAGGATATGGACCATTGAATCTGATCTGATTATTTTTTGTTTTTTTTTTTTTTGTTTGTTTGATTTTAACACTCTCACCTAAGATGCTAATTCCAAATGTCCTTTTGTTTGAATTTGCCAGTATTTGCAGTTTTGATGTTGGGTGTTTTGTGTAATACAGGGTCCCTTAAATTGATACAATGGCATGACATTCCGACTTGGGCCTTACTGGAATTAACGTCCATAACACTGAAACCAATTTGGGTTGCTTACATTTTGTGAAAAAGGGAGGCTAACTAAATTATTTTTTTGTAAGCTTCACTCTCTACCACAACAGCAGGATGCGACCATTCTGCCAGATTAACTTGAAAGCAGGCAAGTTCAGCAAATCACAAACCGATAACCTTTGCTTGTTATTCCGGCTCATCCACCTTCACTTGTAGGTTATATCTTACTATATACAAGCCCGTCGTTACAATGTCTGAATACCGGTCTTTTTTTTTTTTTTTTTGGTTTGTGGGTCAAAACAACCAGCTAGAAAACATTGCAAATCTAGGGCAGGGCTGTCCCCACTTGATTTCCGTGGCAGGATTGGTTCATTGCTATTGGTCCCTTAAGAGCTTTTAAGCTGCGCTTAGGTAAGCTTTATTGCCTTTACCCTTCCTCGAATCAGTGAATCCATGTTATGCAGTGGTTGTGGCATAAAATCACGAGCATTGATTCAACCAATTGACATTGCTTAACCCTCACGCCCCATGTGTTCCCGAGAGGGAGTGAAGGAACTAAGAAGAGGGGAAAGAGAAAAGTCGGAAACCCAGACCGGGATATTCATGCTCAAACGGTGGTGTAGTGGCCCCCCAGGACGCGGCGGCAGCGGCCCGCGATTTCGTTTTGCCACTATGTGATCTTCGTCGATGAAGTCATGGCTGCATCCGGGACTTCAGGCAGCCAACCAATGACCATTCTACCCTTAAAGCGACACTGGCACATTTTCACATTATGAAATTCTCAATTTGATCGCAAATGATGGTCTAGCCTCTAGGCATTGGAAGAATAGAGACGTATTTTACCCATAAAAATAACATGACCCCAAAAAAGGTAGGGACACTTAATAGAGGCTTTGAGTAACTTTAATTAAAAAGTGTATTTAGATGGATATCATAATCGAATAATTGTATTAAACCAAAAAGGTCACAGACGGTAAGGGGCATGGCCGTGGGAATGAGGTATTCCACTCCGGCGGTGTTTGTGAAGTAACGCCATTTACAGTCGTTGCTGAATAAATGTCTCCAGAGTAATTTTATTATAAATTAAACGTTCTGTTTACCATAAGGGCGGTTGATTTGGTCTTAATCATTCAGGTGAGGGCTAATGTATAAAAACACTGAAAAAAACAATCATTTTAAAATAAACAAAAATTCTGAAAGTACCTTTAATTACCCTTATATCAGATTATGTTTTAATAAGTCTCTAATGCCCTTTAACTTGCAAATTAATTCAATGGTTAAATCAAAGTTACTAACTCCCAATAGTTTACCCTTTATAATTTGAGGACACAAATACACGAATGCCCCACTGAGTTTGATCAAAAGCAATTGACTTCAATTGAAATGGAATGAGATCTGTTATACACAACTCATAGTCTTAATTAGTGCCATTGCTTCCCTCGCGGGCAAAAAACATGCCGTTAGGTATTTGCCTCCAATTTGCACAGCCTTGTTAAATTTCATTCCCCAATTAGTAAAGACAGGAAAAGATAATTTGATTTGGCTGTCTAGGCTTATGACACAGGCTATGCAAAATAATGCCTACGTGATTTTTCACCCAAGAGTCGGCAACCGTTTAAAATATACCAAGACCATTCAACGCGGGGGGGTAAACGTCAGAAGTCAGTGTTAATATGAGAGCAGCAGTTTGTCCTGTTTTAAAGGTGCCTTATGGGAAAATGGATAAATGATGATTTATAAAAGCTTTTAATATTATGGTTATCTTTTAGGATATACATTATGGATTGAATTGATGCTTGCCTGTTGATGAGAGGGAGGGAGAGGGATTGGGTTGTTTTCTATGACAAGTGCCGAGAACTTACACGGAATTAAACATTGCCACGCGCTCGCGACCAGAATTTCGCACTTATATTCACAGATACCAAATCACGAGAAACGCATTTGATAGTTTTTGGCCCCCCAAACATTACTGTACATTATTAACCACAAGACCAAATCATACTCAGACATGGCGGAGTGATAACCTGTGACGTTGTTAATTGTTTGTAATTAGTTTTGTACTTATAATTTGCATAATTTGGGCCCAAGTTCCATATGAACTGAATCGGAGTGAAAGCATAATGCTGTTTACTGGGCTTTCCTCTATACAGTTTTATACCCTAACGAGAGATTTCAATATCAGGTCTCTAATATTTACACAAATCCGAAGCCGTGGTTTTGCACTGATGTAAAGCTTTCCATCATAATATTCCCCATGGAAAGGATAGTTGAGAAATTATTTCTTGGTGCAAAAATTGTGAAATTCTAATTGGAGCAAATGCAAAATTAAGCCTATGGGTTATATTGAAATATAAGCAAATAAAAAAAATAACTTCTTATTCTCTCATTTTGAAGATATTAATCAATAGTGAGAGTTGTCTATGCTTATGTCATTATGTACAACTAATAAGGTTGAGTCTTCATTGTAGTACACATTTTAAATTTTATGGGCGAGAAAATTATTACAATTTGCAACGTTGTTCCCTCCTTTTTGGCATGTCCTGGATATGGCATGCATGAGGTGAAATAAGCAATGTCATTTCAACAAGAACAATACCTTATGAATGGTACGCTCCCTATTCACAGAACTTCAACATTTATGTCATTTGGGTAAGTAGATAAAGCCACTTTTGTTGATTTAAATAATCGGCTTTGATAACGAATGTTCAACTTATCCCCTAAAAAATTGTGAATTGTTCAGAATTACAATGGATAATCAAAACAAAAATTAAAACCTCTAAGTGTCAGGAAACCTGCATCATATTTTCTTGCCTGTAGGACATTATTAAATTTTTCCGTTAGAAAAAAAAGTGAGCGAGATGTGGTTAAAGTGCCATCTCTCCAAATGTGAGTGTTGGGAATGAGTAGACAGGCTTCACATTGGTTTTCTGTCTCCTCCTGTATTTGACAAGAATGTCGCCACTCTATCATAATAGAGTTTCATAATCATTTTAAGCACCGGCAAGTGAAGTTGTTGAAGTAGAGAAGTAAAGTGCGCATCTATGCTATCAACATAACCGTGAAGTGTTTGGGGACCTGTTTTTCACTAGGAAATAAATTGGCGCTGGCTTTTTATTTCAAGTCAGTAGGAGTTATTTAGATAGCCTTTAAAGATCAATCTATAACTGTTAAACTATATTCAACTATTCTTTTTTGAATGACTTGACAGATATCTTCAATACCCATTGTTATAGTAAAAGGATGAAGATCATTAAGAACATGGAGATTTCAGAAGAACCGCCCCCCCCCATTTTTTCTCGACCTAGGTTTTTTACATATTTGGAATGCTTACCAATGCATTAGATCACACCTGAAGTGAATAAGCCGATACGCCGTCTTTATGTAAGAAGATGAGATTTATAGTTTTTTTTTCTCTTCTGTCGTCATTGACAGAAAGTAACAGCATGTTTTCTATGGGACGATTATATAGCAGGCAGATTCAAAACAAGTTTGCGGTTTTCTTTTGCACCGGTGTCCAGAAACCTTCCAAACGTTCTCGGTAGTGGGTCTGTTTCAAACCGATCCATTGAAATTTAGAGAAATTCATATCCTAAAAAAATCTCCGGTCACTTTCAAGATGTTGATTTTAGATTTTCTGTCGTGCACGCAGACTATCAAAGCATACCTATATGGGACATTACACAGCATTCACTCAAAACATGGTGTTGGTTTTCTTTTGTATCTTGATTGTCCGATAAACCTTCGAAACTTCTCGGTAGGTGGTCTACAACCGATCCATAATCTCCCTTAAAAGATCTCTTCACGTCCCTTCATTCAGAGGATTTGAGCAGGGCTGTAGAAAATGGGTGGCTAGAGCCACTGGTGGAAAGATCAGAGTTTGGTTTGTACCCCCATAGCTGGAAAAACGTGCTAATTTTACGAAAAATGTTGTGCATCACTCTCCAACCAATTTCTGAATTTTTACGTCACTATAAAATAGGCGAAAATTATTAACTTTAATTGTAACTGTGTTTCTTTTCTAGTATTCGAATGTTGGAGTGAAAATTTTATATTTTTATTTTTAGATATGATTTACAAATTCGTTCTGCCAAATTACCGTACAGTATTATACTACAAGAATTAGCAATTGTACAATTTTTGGTACTTTGGATGGAATTAAAATGGCGCAAGCACATTTTTGCATGAGAGGGCCAACGCTCAATTATGTTTTTTGGCAGCTGAGATGGAATGTAAATCTTATCGCTTTTACAAATTATACTTGTTACACCCATCATCTGAATAAATATACAACATATATTTGATACCATTGTTCTAGCACTCAATTCAATTCCCATCTAAATCCATTCAAATATTTTTAAACAGAGTTTTGTATTTTTGCTAGAAATGTGCCTTGTTTTACATACTCACAAAGTAACTCCTTAAAGAACCTTTTAAAAAGTTTCTTTAAGCGATTTTAATGATGTGTTATTACCTTTATAAACAATAGCTGAGGAGGTTTTCATTACCTCTAACCAACAGAGCTTTGATAAATCAAATTCCCCAGATACAGTATGTTATCAGTCTTTTTTCAGAAACAGTCAAAACTGTCAATTTCCCCCTATTTTACATTATTTTACTGACAATTCTATGTTATTATCTATAAGCACGTGCTTATTCCAAGGTTAGGAAAGTGCACCCCTAACGGGCAAACCACCCCTAGCATGACACTAAAATCTACCTATCCCATCCCCTCCAACCAAACTTCTGCAAGAACCCTGCCCCCCTGTTAACTGCACTCCCAGAACGTCTCGCAATGGTGAGGTTAATTTGGGCACTCCCAAATTGTATACTGAGGTTCTCAGATTATCTATTCAATAAAATCCCTATCCAACCCAAACATCTATCAGATAATGTCGTCCATCATTAATGGATGCGCAGTTTTGCCTTTGATTCCTGAATTGTGTGTTTGTTTACCAATTAACCATAATTTTGTGAAGCAGAAATAATTAAAGTCACCGACAAGAAGTGTTTTCCCAAGGAGAAAGACTTGTTGATGATAATGCCTATAAGTACATAATATAGTGATTTTATGCTTCTCAATGGAGATATGTATATGATTGAGCGCAATGGAGTTTTCATGTAGAATGATTAAAAATTGTAAATGCTTTATTGTCAGGCTTTATGACTTTTGGTAATACAAATAAGTGCTCATTTGAATAAGTATGCTGACCCACAAGCGGCACTGGCACATTTTCACAAAATATAAAATTTCTTCAAATTGCTCGCAAATGATAGTCTAGGCCGTTTGAAGAATACCGATATATTCTATACATAAAAATAACATATCACTTAACAGATAACAAGCTAAAATTTGCAGTCATTTTAATCAACAGATGTGTCTATTACATGAATATCATAAACTGGTACTCATAAATATTAAAACCACAAAGGTCACAGTCAGAGGGTGTTTTGAACCAATTTTATAATGCATTGCAATGTGCCTATACTGAACTGTACTAAAACATGTCAGTACTTAGGGATAAAAAGTATTCCAAAATTTTAAGAACCACAAGATATTTTACAAATCAAATCATATCTAAAGGTTGGAACCTAGGCAAATATATACTTTTTTCTAATCCTTATAAGGAGACGAACATATCAATGCACATTAAACCACAATTTTACTCGATTTCAAATTTTCGCCTGTAACATTTTCCCCCCTTAAAGAAGGGGCAAGCTGTCTGAAATTTTGAACTCCGTCATTATATTTTCTACAGTCTGGTCCCTATTGAATGCAAAAGAGCAAAAAAATCAATTTTAGCACAGAAATCCTACGAGAACTGTTTCATTGACATACCAAACCACACTATTACCTGGGACTTTGAGTTGTTGTTATTTTCTTGTGTTCTCCTTTGTTACAATGAATATAAACTAGATTATTATTTGGGTTTAGTGAGGTAAATGTCATGTTAGAGCATAGAATGATTTGTGCTGATCCTGAAATTTAGCTTGAACTTACCCTCTCCCTATAAATCTCTATAAACTTCCAAAGTTTCTATATTTCCCTATGTTTTTACTCCACAGAAATTAATGTTTGATGTTTTGACCAGGTTTTCACAGTTTTCATCAAAATATTGCCTTTCAGAGTCCAACTGGCTAGTACAAGGTGCTATTAAAACAGAAGTACTACGATATTGGGTATCTTCAATTATAATAAGTATGATGTATAGATAAAGCGTCAACTGCTATTTGTCAATTTTATGGCTTTTCTGGATTTTATAAATCGGAACAAGTACCTTTAAAGTAAGTGTTAAAAACATGGTAGCTCGAAATTATGAAAGCATTGCAGCTTGCATTGGCCAAGTGAATGACTTCATTCAGTCCAGAACAAGAAAGTATAAATTATTTCCACCGACTAAATCTCTCATAAAATTCCTTGTATACTGTTTGATACAGAAAGAAATAAAAAATAAATCATTTTTCCCCTTATTGACCTCCTATAATTTTCTCAAAGATCACCCAAGGATTGAGAATTACAAGTGCAATCACTACCAAAAAATAACCAACGCCATTCTAATATTACCTCACAAAAAATCTTATGACGTTAATTTCAAACACCAGCCCTGTATATATTACGATATAGTTGTGGACAAGAAAATTGTATTCATGTATGGGGCCAATTTATGTAGTGGTTCCCCCTGGAGGGCAGTAACCCAGATATACCAATCCTTCATTACACAGTTATTGTAGATATCATTGATTGGGAGAGTTACAATCTAAGAGAAGCGATATTCCTTATATACAATTTAAATTGAACACTGCACAGAGGAAAGCCCGCGTATATATAACACGGAGGTGGTATACAAAACCAATTTGTCTGAAATATGTTCACGGCTAAATATCCCCCCCATTCTATAACAACAACTGGTGACAGTAAGAAGAAATGTGTATCATTAATAATCCACTCATACAATATAACATCGTCTCCCCTTGGCGGGAAGCCTTTATTTACCCCCGGCAATACTGAACCATTCCTTAAACCATTGCTATGACGTCATTCTTTGTTGTCATGTTGATTATTTTCTACGAGTCCACACTTTTCTGCACGAATCTACACTATACTATGATTCGTGCAGAAAAGAAAGAAAAGTGTGGATCGTCATAATAAACAGGACAAACAAAGAACAGAGAAAGAAAATGACGTCATAGCAATTGTTTAATTACAAATAATCTACACTATAACAATGGAAAAGTTGCATTACATGTGTTGATAGTAAAAAACAAACAGGAAAGAAAATTATAAAAAGCATGCATGTCAAACAATTAACGTTAGAAAATTATCGTTCTAGTAAATTACATGCTTAATTTGAGCAATTAGTTTCTTCATCTGTTTAGGAAAATCATTTTCGGCCCGTAATTTGTTGCACATTTCAGAAAAACGTTATATAACACAATTTGTTACACGTGTAGGTTATAATTTTGTTTTTTTTCTTAAGTGCAATAATTTGACCCCGCTCATTTGTATATAAATCGTACCCGTTACTTCAATGTGTATGGGTGTTTTTGTTTAATTTGTCCAGTGACGTAAAACCGAGCAGCAAGCCTGTAAATGGCTAATAGTAGGCCTATACAGTGACTATTAAATGTTATTATTAATAGTATTTTGTGTTCGTTTGTGTGTTTGCTACTTTTATTTCAATGTAATTTCTTATGTGTTTTTCAGTTTGTACAGTGACGTAAAAATCGACAAGCTGGAAAGGGCTTCATAGTAGGCCTATACAAGTTACTAGTAATTTTTTAATATCTTTTGTGTTCTGTTTTTGATTTTGTTTGCTTTGCTTTTATATTTTAACTTATTTCAATGTAATTTTCTTCGTTGAATGAGTAACATTTAAGCCATCTTAGGGCTTACATATAAAGATTTAATGTAAAGATTTTTTTCCACATATTAGTGAATCAACTAGTAGAACATTTTTTTGAAGAGCGCCCCAATTTTTCAAAAAAAAATTGAGATTTTACACTGGTGCATTGGTAATGGCTAGTAAACTATACTCGTGAATGTAAGCTCGAAAATGTCTGTGTGTCACAAACGACGGAATTTTGTATTATTATAGGGGATACCCGATAATAATTCAAACGGTGCTGGAAACGGACTTCCAATGGAAATAGCTGGGAAATAGCGTAACACATTTACGTGTACTACGCTCATACATTGGTTGTTTTATTGGTTCGGACAAGTCAAGTTAGAGGTTATACATTCTCGACGGTTAGGCACTATTTCATCATGGACGGACATAAACGTTTAGCATTTCCAGCTCTGCCGTTTATAAGTCCAATCTGGGATTCCCAATTCTATTACAATAATCGCTGATTTTATGATAAAAGTCCGCATTTCTTCGCTTCTCGTTTCACCGGTAGAGTTTTCCTAGCCACTTCCCCCGTCCCTGTGCCACACTATCCCCTTTTGCAAAATGCCACCTGGGGGTGCTCTTCAAACAATGTGCTAATATTGCTTTAAACCGCATAATGAAATGTCCGGTCATTGTTTCGGTTTCTTTAAGGCTTATCGTTTAGATTTAACTTGTCATGCGGGTTTTACATTGCCCCTTAATGTTGCAAATTTAGCTAATTGGTTATATTGCTCATTTTTTTTCACTCATCTTGTACGTTTATCCATATGATATGATTAGGCTCGGTAGATGATTCATTCTCTAACGGACACAGCAATTGCCACTGTAACATAATATTAATTTTTTGTTTGATATTGTACTAAGTCTTTACAATATCTAGTCGAAAACATCGTTTGACTAGTTAGTCAAAAGATGTCTTAGTTAAGATTATAGGACTCAAATGTAGAAAGTTGGCCTAAATTTTATTTTACAATGGCCGGTCCTATATATATAGGGCGCTTCACAACATATTGGGGACACCAAGGAGGTCACACAATGTAGGGGACTTCAGGAAAAAATTGGCCCCGCATAAAATTTATTTTGAGGAATCTCACGCAAACAAAATATCATTATATTTGCATTTTATCTTAATAATAAAGGCAAAAAAGCTTATCTCAGCTTCGTTTGCATGAGGACTCGGCTGTTGAAGTTAAAAAGGTCTGCTGCTACCGTGATTTTGTTTCTTACAGTTCCTTTAGCTCATTTATCGGCCATTTTTTAATTCGGTCGATTCAAAACACTCGAAAACATCTCAACTAGGCCATATTTAATTAAACGCGGATTTTAAAAAACCTTGTGCTTCACCTTAGCGCAGAAGCTGAGACAACTTTTTGACCTTAAAATAAGAAATACGCACTAGGGACTTGCATTTTGACATGTCGTAATCCCCTGGCCTTTTCCGGAGAGGCGGGGGGACATAGTAAAATTCCAAAACAAACTTGTCCCGCTATCGCTGTAAATATATCCAAAAGTATAGCTATGCAGTGAGCTGGGTATCTGGTTTTTTGAAATATTTAGTGTTGCCGTTATTTCTTCCCAGGGTTAAATCAAATCCCCGCAAGGGCTTTCGAAGACATGGTGTAATTGGTAATTCAAGATACGATATCACACCATATATACATTCCGGGTAGAAATTTCAAAATCACACCTGTCCCGTATATCGCTTGGTAAAAATATATTCCTCAAGATTATGATCTGCAGTGAGCTGGGTATCTGGTTTCTTGAAATATTTAGTGTTGCCGTATTTTTTCAGTAAATCAACTCCCCGCAAGTGCTTTCGAAGTTATGGTTTAATTTGTAATTCCAAGATAACGTATATCCACCATATATCCATTGGGTAGGACACGCACATGTATGTGCATAGGCCTATAGCATTGGCCAATGCAGTACTAAATGCTGCATTCCTACATGCACTGATGCGTGGACTCGACAATTGACGGCTTTCAGACTCTCAATGGATGGGTACGAACTCACACTTATTCAAATGTTAATACGGACATTGATTCTACATTTTGAGCAATGGTTTAAGTCAATTCTACCAGCTTTCTCGTTTAGCAAGGCAAGTGGTTGTACATCACTTGTGTCAGGCTCAAGCATAATTTTACTTTGGGTGATAAATAATTCTTTATCGGAATCCATTTTATGTGTTGGAGGGAAAACGCGATCACGACAGATCCAATTTTATTTCAGCTGCAAAACCATACTATACAGCAATGGACGATTTCAACGCCTGTGCTTGATTTCGCTGTACTAATAACCTAACTGAGAAGCACGTGTATTATGTACGAATCTACAGTTATACAAATAACAAGTGTGTAAGAATTTCGTAATTGAAAAGTCGTTGTATCACGAATCTACAGTTATACAATCACAGATGTGTGTTTACAGTTTAACCATGGTTTAACGCTCGTTTGATTTTACAGTATTGACTAATCGATCAATATATGTACGAATCTACAGGTATACAAATAAGAAGTGTGTAAAAATTTCGTATACAAACAGCAGGTGTGTACAATTCAATTGCGTATAAGCACGTTATAAAACATGCAACCGAATCCACAGGTATCAAATCAAATGCGCGTAATTGCTGAATACAATTGTTATTAAAATGCAAGGTTTAAGTCGGAGAAAGCACCGAATTTATGTGATTGGTGCTATCCAAATCCCCTCGCTTCGCTCGTAAAAAAAAAAAAGAAAGCGAAATAAATAGAGGAAAAAACGAAGCACGAATGCAACACTTCTCGTGCATTCTCCTTAACCCCTCGGCAAAATACACTACTCGCCCCAGGAGAAACACCGGTAGATACAAGAAATAGATGTAGAGAACAAACATGTTCTCAGGTGAGATTGGAAAATGGTGTGAGTCAAAATAGCTGCCTTCTGTGAAATGATTCCTATTAAATCATCATGTGTGAAGATTCATTTAAAAGCTTTTAAAGTAAACTTGTTTGAACAGAATGAGAGCTACAGATGTCTGTGTTGAATTGCAAACACAATCAGATGCACAGGGAAGTAGGACACGATCTCCTTCTTGATTTGGGCATTGGGGATTCCAACGGTAATTTGGGGGAACTGCTACGGTTCATTTACTATGGCAGTCTCGATCCCGTGACATTAAAAAATCAACCATCTCTTAAACCTTTGTCACAAGATCTTAGTAATATATGATAATTGAAGAAAAATTTTGACTTCAAAATCCGCGCCGGGTTAGAGTGGATTACCCCCCTGCAAATCTGTAATTTCCAATAACGGTCATTTAGATTTTAAATATTCGTGACCAGGCCGAGTCTTTATCAAGTCTGTGTGTAACCGTTCGATATCGGTACGAGCGCCCTCCTACCGTTTAATCTTTGAACAGACTAGCCACCCCCCCGGAAGTTGAAATGTGCCGTTTTGAATTTGCTGTTGCTGCGTTAGGTTGGCATTTCCTACCCCGCCCCCCCCCGGCATGCACCAGCCCATCATGAGGGCGCAACATAGTACGCTATAATGGTGACTCTGTGGGCACGAGTGTAGGTTTTATTTATCTAGTTGATACACCTCTCTTCTTGTTCAAAGCACAAATTAGTAGATTATACTTCAGATTTAAGTTTCGCGGACGAACCCTGGGCCGAGGCAATTAGCGATCGGACCATAACCTTTTTTAGAAAAAGGCTTTGACTGCAGCAAGCAATTTAATTATCATGTCAAAATCACTTTAAGCACACTAAATAGCAATGACTTTTAGATGTTCCAAATGTGGTAATTCTCATAATTAACTGGCCTAATACTATCATGTTTGGACTTGCTGAATACTTCCCTTCCCATGACAATCGTCCATGGACACTTCAGATTTTTTTTACAATTTTTTTTTGGTTACTAAAACATTACATAAGAATACATTCATCACGAACGCATCCAGTGTCTTTGTCAGGGTTATCACTGCTTACCTGGGCAGCTATTAATGTCATGGTCCCATACAGATGCATTCATCAGGCCGCATCTACTGTATTTGTTCAATGGTTATTCCTGCTAACTGGCAGCTGTTAGGTGTATGTCACATACAGAAGGCATTTCAATACTGCAATGCATCTACTGGATTTCATGGCTATCAACTGCGTACTGGCAGCGGTTAGAGTTATGCTAACACTACAGCATCCTTTCATCACTGCATGCATCTACTTATTTGTCATGGGTTATCTCTCTTACAGGCAAGTTGTTAGATGTTATGTAACAATATAGAATGCATTCATCACTGCATGCACACAGTGTATTTGTCAAGGGTTACCACAGCTTACTGGCAACTGTTAGATTTTATGTACAATACAGAAATGTCCTCATCAACATTGCAGTATGCATGTTATTTTGTTATCAATGTCCCAGAACCCTGCTTGAAACCCCGCTTTTACAATTCATCCGCAGAGATTCCTTAGACTTGATTTTAATTGTTTGGAATATTTACCTTTAAAACACACATGTGCTTTTTGGAACCGGCCTGCGAATCCGAAAATCCAAGATGGCCGCCGGTTGCCATTTGAAAAATATAAATTTTAATTTTGATACCTAAAATTATGTGTAATACCTGAAATCGTTTTTAGGGTTTGGGAGTATGGGAACTTCATTTCTGACATCGTTTTTATCTTTAGAGGTCCATGTTTACATGGTATGGATTTGAATTCCAGATGGCCGCCGGCAAGTCATATGAAAAGGCACCTTTTGGATGACTTAACCTAGTATTTATGTTTAATACAAATCTTTTATGGGTTTTTAGGTGCTGGGAATTCATTTCTGAACATCGCTTTTAATCATCAGAAGTCCATGTTACATGTATGGATTTTGGAATCCAAGATGGTCGCCGACATGTCATAGTTGTACACATTTTGAAAGATTCGTCCTAGAATTATGTGTAATACCTTCGTTGTATAGATGGTTGTAGGTGCAGGAAATCCATATTGGACACCATTTTAATGAGTAGAGAACCAAAGGTAGGGTCAAAGATCATGAGACCTATTGAATTACAATCTAGACCATTTAGTTTTTTGCCGCCATCTTGGCATTCCAAATCATACCATGTACGACTTCTAATGATAAAATGATGTCAGAATGATTCCCAAGACCTAAAAACCCCATCAATGATGTATTAAACATCATACTAGGTTTGAGTCATTCAAATGTGTACTTTTCATATGACTGGCCGGCGGCCATCTTGGAATTCCAAATCATACCATGTAACATGGACCCTAAATGATAAAAACGAGGTCATTAAATTAATATTCCAGCACCCAAACCCCTAAAACGAGGTATGATACCCATACTTTAAGTATCAAAATTAAAATTTATATTTTTAAAATGGCTACCGGGGGCCATCTGGGATTTTCGGAATTCGCAGCGGGTTTCGAAAAAGCTCCTGTGTGATTCTTAAAGGTAAATGGTCCACAAACTCAAATCGAGTCTCAGAATCTCTTGCGGATGAATTGTAAGCGGGGTTCTAAACGTCTGACTACAAGTTATTCCTTCGTACTGGCAGATGTTATGTTGGGCATGTAACTACGTACGCCGCTTTCCCTCCAATACGGGGCACCAATTGGATAGCATGAAATCGCAGTTCACGCAAGTCCAAGGGATTATTACATACACTGTAAGCAACATAAGTTAATCATCTGTTTCACATCTAGTGTATTTGTTAATTGTTCACTATTACTAGTAGATGCTATGCAACAGGGACTCTGTCTTTTAAAGTTGTTTAACCCAAAATGCTCAAGAAGCTTAAGAGCCTCAAGAACATTTTCAGAAAAATGTGTCCATTTTTTAAACCATTTTTATTTTGCATATTAAGAATGTTTGCCACTCTATTAAATCCCACCTGAAGTGAATAAGCGCAAAGCATTTCTTTATTCTCAAAATATTCATATTGTTTGTTTGCAACATTAACAGAATCCAAGCTGTTTCTCTACCGGATCGATTACAAAACCAGGCACAGTAAAAACTGAGTTTTATGAAATGTTCTCGGTTAGGTGTTCTAGAAAAAAAAAAAAAAACAACCAATCATTGCAACTTTAAGAGAAATTTTGTATCGCTCACAAAATATCCTTGGTCCCTTTATAAGTTTTTCAAAATATATTTGTTTTTAAGATTGTACTACCATGTTTATTTTATGGTTCAATCGTTAGATCTCCAAATAAAACTCTAATAAAAGTGATTTTCAAAATTATCTGTTTTCTGATTGTGCATTTTTTTTTGTTGAGGAGTATAAGTATAATATGCTAATTTCATTCACTGTGTTGTAATTTCTCCATCCATTTGCAGACAGATATTACAATATTGTGAATCTGTCCATGTGTTCAGATCATTTACACTACATAGTAACATGTATGTGAGATTTACATATTTCAATGCTTTATCTCAACACACAATGCTTGACCACTGTTTTATGGCATTTTATAAATTTTATATTATAATAATAAGACAAGACGGCTCCTTGATGATCATAATCAATATTCCTTCAAATTAAAATCGCCATTTATTATCCAAATGGCAGCTATTGCACATCCAGGCATTTAACGCTCCTTGCCCGGATTAGTTTTTTTATCATTTAGATTTGAAACCGGTTATATGTATCTTTGCGGCAGCCTCATCAATTATGCAGCATCAGCATCAAGAAAAATGTTGCCGAGCTCACGATGCCAAAGTACTTTTCGACAAACATTGTTTGAACTAGTAATTTTGCGCGAAGTGAATTATTCACCAATCATCCAATGAACCTATTTTTTTTGTGTATAACAATTTTTAACAATCAAAAACACAAAAAGGGAAAAGTCGAGCTGGGACTGGAGTGTAAAAATTTGAGGCCCCACATTTTCTAAACCAAATTTGTGACAAAATTGTATTATGTATTTTCTTTTTCAATAGTAAATGTTGTGTTGTTGCATCTCGTGTGTATAAATTCTAGTAGAATCTGTTTGTAATCCCCCGCTCCCTGTTCTGGGATCTTAATATTTTAACATTAACCCAAGCTGCTTTGTTACGTTTTGTTGCTAAGTGGACAAGCATCCTTTTCCTGATAGAACCTTTTAAAGTAATAATTATCATTTCTGGAACTAACAATGAGCAAACTTTCTTTGGTTTGTGCTCTTAAGTGAAAGCTTGTGCAAAAAGATCAACACTGTTACTTTTATATCCCCCCAAAGGTAAATTTACTCAAAAATGCTTGATGAAAATTGACTTTTACCTGGTATAAATTGGCTAATTAGGGGTCATATATTTTAATAATGATAAATAATTATTACACCAAGATAGGATTTTGAGAATTTTACGCATGGGTGAGATCTGGTTCACGCGTTTGTCCATATAAATGAATTGGGTGGTCAGTGCAATTATTTTCTGTTCTCATACAATTTATAAATAACTCTTAGCCAATAAAAAAAAAATCGTCTAAGCTTCCCGCTCGAATAGGTGCAAACATTTTCACTTTACAGCACACTAGTTTTAAGGTTTTCAAGAGTACTACATGTCTATTTTATGGTTCAATGCTTTAGATCTCCAAATGAAAACTCTAAATAAAAAGTGATTTCAAAAATATATGGTAAAAATTTCTGATTGTGCATTTTTTGTTGTTGGACGTATAAGTATAATGATGCCTAATTTCATCACTGTGTTGTAATTTCCAATCCCATTTGAACGACAGATATTACAATATGTGAATACTCATAGTGGTCAGAGTCATTTACACCTACATAGTAATGTATGTGAGATTTACTTAGGTCAGCTTATCTCACAAAACACATGCTGCAGGCCATGTTTATGCAATTATAATTTATATTATTATAATCAAGACAAGACGGCGCCCTTGATGATAATAATCATATTCCTTTCAAAATTATCCATTTATATCCAAAGGCAGCTATTGCAACATCCGCTTTAAAGTTCTTGCCCGGATGAGTTTTATTTGATTTGAAACCGTAGATGTAATCTTGCGGCCGCATTATCAATGATGCACATCAGGCAATTCAAGAAAAATTGTTGCCGAGATCACGATGCCAAGTACTTGTCGTTGTGCAAACTTGTTGCAATAGTAATTTTGCGCGACGTGAATTATTCTCCAATCATCAATGAATCCTTTTGTTTTGTATAAAATTTTTCACAGACTCAAAATCACAAAAAAGGGGAAAAGTCAGAGCTGGGATGCGAGGTAATAAATTGATACGGTACCACAATTCTTCTACCAAAAATTGTGAAAATTGTATTTATTGTATTTCTTTTTTCATAGTAAATGTGTTTTGCATTGTGGTCTAAATCTAGGGAATCTGTGTAATCCGCCTTCCCTGGTCTGGGATCTTCATAGTTCATTACCCAAAGCTGCTTTGTTACATTTGGTGCTATAGTGACAAGCCTCCTTTCTGATAAGAACAGTTTTAAAGTAATAATGTATCACTGCAAATAAATAGCAAACTTGTTGGGTTTCGTGCTCTTAGTGACAGCTTTTGCAAAAATATCCACAACTGCTACTTTGTATATCCCAAAAGGTACAATTTATTCAAAATGCTTGATGCAAACCATTGACTTTTACCTGGTATAAATGGGCTATTAGCGGGCAAATTTAGAATGATAAAAATATTATTTCAGATAGGATTTTGAGGAATTTTACGAAGGGTGAGATCTGGGTCACAGCATTTCAATAGTAAATGAAGTGGGTGTGTCAGTGCAAATATTTCTGTTACTCCATACAATTTAGAAACAACTCTTAGGCCAATAAAAAAAAACATCGGTCTCAAGCTTACCGCTCGAATAGGTCAAACATTTCCCTTTATACAGCACTACTTTTTTAAGGTTTTCAGAGCGATTTTAAATGTTTTGTTTATTTTTAAATGTTAAGAGAAAAGTGAAAAATATGGCTACAAAGCAGCTTTAAAAATGTATTCTACGTAGCGCATAGTTTTTTTGAGGGTACAAAGAACAAAAATGATAACGCTTACAGTTTTAGCTAAATGAACTAGAAAATTGGGCCTTTAGAGTAGAGTGATTCTTCAACTCAATGGTGTTGGATGAGAAACAAATGTTGCTGTAATTAATTAGATTTTAAGGGGGATGGGCCGAAATATAATTATGAAGTGTTTTTTTTTTTTTTTTTTTTTTTTAACAAAGTTGTGATTTACACATTTTTTGAAGAGCACCCCCTTTTTTCAAAAATGAGATTGTACACGGTTGCATTGGTAAACTGGCTAGTAAACCATACCTTGAATGGTTAAGCTCGAAAATGTGTGTCTCACAAACGAAGGAAGTGTTGTAATTGAAGAATTATTTCGGGGATCCCGAGAATATTTCAACGGCTGATGGAAATGGCCTTCCAATGTGAAAATAGCCCGGAAATAGCGCGTTACGCCAATCATTAGTTGGTTTTTGTCAGGCAAATCAAGTAGAGATATTTTCTCGAATGGTGCGTATTTCATCATGAACGGACATAAACGTATCATTCCAGCTTGCCGTTAAGTCAATCTGCGGATACAAATTCTTTACAAAATCGCTTACTTATGATAAATACGCATTTTTTAGCATTCTCGTTCGCAGGTATAGTTTTTCCTAGACAATCAAAACGTAACTGTGCCAAAATACAAATTTTGAAAATGGGGGCGCTCTTCAAAACTGTGCCAGTTTGCTTACAGAAGTTTAGAGTTTTGTGTCCAGTGATTCAATGGTTAAACCATGGCATTGGTGTGCGGTGACTCCGTATTGTATTTATGCAGTGATTTGTCTGGGCATTGTTAAAGGGACATAAACATTGTGTATAAAAATGTGCCCAATGAGATTTAAAAGAATCCAATGTATGGTCATAGTCAGATTTTCTATCATCTAAAATCACTAGATCTCTACCTTGTAGTTGGCTACAAAAATGCCGTAAAGGTGAAAACAAACAGTGATTTGAAGGGGTTATGCTTATATTTCAATATAAAGCATAATAATAAATTAGACACTTTCCCATATTTGTACCATAGAAATTCATTCTCAGCTTAATCCTTTCAGATGGGAGATAATTTTGATGGACAGCTTTAAAGTTGTAAAACCTCGGGCTTTCGATTTTTTACGGGAAATAATGTGAAAGTCTCATTTGTTTTTTTTCGCCGTTCCAAAGAATGCTTCATCAGAAATTAACAACGATGCGCTCAACCCATCTGCATAATCTTAGCGTGTAGGGTGACTAACACGGAAAACACACGATTAAAACTATGTGGATGCAGGAATGGATCCATATTAATTCATACTACCACTCTGTAACATGTTAAATCCATAATGATAATTGTAACCGGTTATTTGAAATGCAGTATGAAGGTGGCAACTTGAAAAAGGCTTACTAGTTATTGATTGACTAATTACTTTTGTAGCGATAATGGTCAAATATAAGCATATTGATATTCCAATAAAAACATTCAAAATTTAACTTGAGAGGAGATTGTTTTATCCAAAGCTCGAAAATTGATTATTGCATGGTCACAGAGAGGGGAAAAATATGGATACAATACACCGTCTGAGGAAGGTTTTGGCTTCATAAACGGCTGAATGCGGTTGATCCAAAAACACTGGACAGGGCGGCGTGAAGCAATTGAAAGTGTGCGGCGGGCTATTATTAGACTTCGGGGGGGGGGGGGGGCGGGGAGGGCAAGTTGCTTTTTTCGTTGGTTTGGGGCTGGAATGTTTTGCCTATTTGCCTTATGTCTGATCAGTTTTTAAAAAGTAAATATAGTTGATGGGTTAAGTTGGTTTGAATTAATCATTAAGTGGGTTCCATTTATCAAGTTGGCCGGGATGGGTGTGGGAGGGTGTCCCCCTCCCCCCGCCAAGCGCGGAACCCTTGTAATATTCAGTCTTTCAAAAACACATATTCCCCCTATGCAAATTTGATAGAAACAACTTGAAATCGTAAGTATTCACTAATGGCGTATTGCTTTATAATGGCTTATAGGTATGATCAGCGTTTAAAAGTAAAATAGATAGTTGATGGGTTAATTTTTTTAATTGAGCATAAAGTATCATGGAGAGTTCGGATAAGCGCCGGGAGGGTGCGGGAGAGGGGGGTCCCCCTCCCGACTGGCAAATCGCGGAAACTTGCAATATGAGTAATATTCGCTTCAAAAACACAGTTTCCCCAGCAAATTTGATAGAAACAACTTGAAATGTGTAGATGGTCAACTTTACATGGTAGTGCTTTTTAAGCTTATGGTATGTTCAGCGTTTGTTAAAAAGTATTCTATCGTGGATGGGTTAAGTTGTTTAATGCTAATAGGTATGATCAACAGTTTAAAAGTAAAATATTAGTTGAGGGGTAAGTTTTGTTTGATTAAGCATAAGTGGTTCTCTGCAGAGTTGTATCTATCTAAGCTGTCAGGGGTGGGTGGTGAAGGGTGTCCCCCTCCCGCGTGAATCGTGGAAAGCCTTTTGAATATTCCCTTTCCAAACCAAATTTTCCCCCTGCACATTGGATAGAAAAACTTAAATTGTAAGTGGTACACTTTACACGTGTATAGCGTTTAATGATAGTTATAGATATGATCAGCGTTTTAAAAAGTACATGCATATAGTTGATGGGTTAAGTTTGGTTTGAATTAGGATAAAGGTCTTGGAGAGTTGTATGATCAAGCGCTGGGGTGGGCGTGGGAGGGGTATCTCGCGCGAAGCGCGGAAACCTTGCGATGTTCGCTTTCAAAAACATTTTTCCATGCAAATTTGCTAGAAAAAATTTGAATAATGGTATAGGTGTGATCAGGGATTTGAAAAAGTCAAAAAAGTGATGGGTTAGCATGTGTGATATGCAAGGGTTAATGGAGTATATCAAGCTGCGGGGTGAGTGCGGGCAAGTGCGGAAAACCCTTGTAGGTTCACTTTCCAAAACACATTGTCTCATCAAAAAGTTTTGTAACATATGATTGTCTAATAATGACCACCCCTTTGTTAAAGCAAATCAAATTGTTATTAGTTTAAAATATAGTGTCATTCCTTTTGTATTAATATATTTCGCATGCATGGGGAGTTCATAATATATCAAGCGACCGAGGTGTGAGGTGCGAGCGGGGCGACACTCCTCGCGCGAAGCGGGAAATTTTGTAATGTAGCGCTTTCCAAAACACATTTGCTCATGCAAACTTTGACAATTGTAAATGCAAGTTGTTCCCTATATAAGCTACCGTCTTAAAAAGCGAGGTGCGGGGTGGGTACGAATCACCGAAACTGGAATGTTCCACTTGCAAAATGAATTGTTTCATTCAAATTTGATAGAACAATTTCATATTGTAAGTGGTTCACTTTAGAATGGCTATGATCGACGTTCTTATAAAGTAAATACAGTGTATTTTTAAATAACAATCCCATGTTTAACTGATCATGGAGATTTCCTATATCAAGCGACCCAAGGGGTGGGGTGCGAGAAGGAGGATCCCAGCCGAGCAGCGCGAACCTATGCAATCGCTTCCAAAACCTGTTCTCATGCACATTGATAGAAACAATTTCAAATGTGAAGTGGTTTCACTGGTAATGGGCATGATCTCGGTCTTAAAAGTAAAAATATTAGTTGATTGTTTTGTTTAAGTCATACATTATGTAGTGTTCATGGAGATTTCCATATCAAGCGACCACGAGGTTGTGGTACGGGAAGGGAAACTTGTCCCAAAAACACATTTTTTCAGCAATTTGTATTAATTGTACTACAGGTCAGTCCCAGACCTTGCCAAAACTACACATGAAAAAAGAAAAAATTACTCACAATTATCGAAAAATGGCCAATCGGCACAGACTTGAGATTCTAGAAGTGGGTTTCTAGCAAATAATCGGTAAGACTGAAGAAGATGGACAGGACAGTCCCGACTTGAAAACTACATGAAAACGAAAAAACTGACTCACGATTTCGAAAAAGGGCCAATCGGCACCAGTCTTGAGCAGTCTGGAAGTGCTTTCCTAGCAAAAAGATCGGTTACCGTAGGGATTAATACGAGTATACCGAAAGCCTCACATCGATGCTAATCGCACTGACCCTATCTATTTTTTTATTTTGTTTGGAATTTTACATTAATTGTCAAAGCGCAATTCTTACTCTTTGAGTAAATATGCAATATTAAGAAAATAGGTCAAGCGTTAATTAAATTAATTCATTTCCTGATTGAGTATTGTATATTTATTAGAAAGTCAACTATTTACCCATGCCTTTTAAAATTTAATGGAGTTAGTACACGTGCCGGCCATTTCGCGCCGTTATGCGCAAGGTTGGGGATAAAAGATAGGCGTGAGGTCCAAAAATTGAAATTTTATGGGTTACAGACTGAGCTGGGGGGGGGGGGGACGGCTCAGTGAACACCCTGATATTAACCTAATTTTTGAATACCAATACTTATTTAAGACAATCCAAACTTTGAATTCCAACTTTCGCACGGTCTCCAGCCCTCTCTTTCTTTACTCTCTTCCGTCTTTGTTCTTTCTCTTTAATCATCTCTCTCTATACCCTCTTATCACGTTCTTGCCTCTCTCTCTTTTTGCTTCTTTCTTCGTCTTTTTCGCGTTTTTTTTTTTTTTTGCTTTTTATCAAAAAGTGGTGCGGCGATCCGCCGCACCTGCGCATAGCTTGGCGCGGCCCTGCTGGATGAGTAGGTGGCTCTTGGAAGGACCTGAATTAGTCGGAGAGATAGGTCAAAGTTATGGCCTACGCTAAACGTTGAATATGGCCAATTTTTGCTGAAAATGATAGATTAGGATGTGTAGAATAAAAATCTGCCGGGTGCATCCGGCATCCTTGAGCATTTGAGAAATCCAAGATGGCATCGCCAATAAACTGATAATTATCTATTAAACCCAATATTATCAAATTATGGAGTTACTAGATGTTCTATAGGAACCCAATGAACAAGTGCATGGTACTTGTTCAATTGCGTTTATTCCAAATTCAAAATGGAAAGCCAAATCTAATAATTTTAAATAGCCCTATAACGAATTACTCCGATAAAAAATAAACATGAAGTACTTAGATTATGGTGTTTTTAGAACAACTAAGTATTTCTGATCTTTTAAAGTGGACATGACGTCAATCAATTATGGCAGCCAAACGTGAATATCTTCAAAAAATACTGACACAAATTTCGAAAATATTTACCTTCAAGATAAATGATTGTGTCATGCAACAAAAGTTAGAAATGTAACTATGATCATAACCCAAGTGATTCCAGGTAATCCGATAAATAAAAAGGGTCAAATTATAAATGGCGTGCCAAGATAGGTGACCAATGTAATTCCTATGTATTTGAACAAATTTGCACCATAGTAGTTTATTTCGATTTGGCGCATTAAAACAAATTAAAAGTATGTTGTACATCTGGTTAGGATTCAAAGGTCCTTCCACTGTCATTGTCACATTGATATCGATTTGAAGGCTGTAATACAATTGAAAAGATGCCAGTAAAAAAATCATGCTTCCATAAAAACATAACTGAATGGCCTCAAAGGAAAGATTGTTTAAATTGCACATGTGAAAGTTCATTTGCCCCATTCACAAGAAGTCCCGATGCAAATTTTATGACTTGACTGTACATTATATCCAAAATCAAGGTACCCGTTTGTAAAATTGTGGAATAGCTTGTATTTAACTATCTTTATTCTAGATGACAAAGACAAAAAGAATTTTAACAATGTAATTTAAGAAATTTTAGTGTATTTCCCTTTTTTCAATGTTTTGCATGTGTACGCTATTTGCTTATTTAGTTGCATTCAAACAAGATTCAAAGGAGAATCACGGAGATCTGATAAGCAGGCGACACGTGTGTTGTTCGAGAACGCCTATCTATCAGATGACTACATTGCATAGGCTATTTGTCTGAATTGGATGGGGAAACTAAAAAACAATACGTTTTCGATCAATTGGTAATGCCAGCATAGGTTATCTCTGTTTAGAAGTAGGAGAAAATGGGGTAAAACAGGAGCGGTCATGATCTGTCGCTTAAAGGGACTTTTAGAGATTGGTGAGAGGGGTGGGAAGGGCGCTCTTATTTGTTGCAGCAAGGTGAGATTTGTTCAGAACTCATTGCCGATGTCCAATTTACTGAACAACTCAAGGAAAAGCATAATTATTTTTATTATGCAACTAGAGTGTTAGTTCGAATTAGCTGAATATACAAAATACTCATACAATTTAACTGGTCTGTGTATTCTGTAGAATGCTGCAGCAAAACTGAGAGGCTTGGTCAACATGAATCTCTGATGACTTGATTTGTTTGAATTGCCAGTAGGATGTTAGCTGTGTTGTGTAATACAGGGTCGTTTTAAATTGATACAATGGCAGGAAATATTCAGAATAATGAAATGGGCCCTTACTGAAATTGAAAACAAATTTGTGGTGCTTACATTTTGTAAAAAAGGGAGGAGTAACTAATACATATTTCCTTGAAGTTAAGTGTCTCTGCCACAGACAGCCAAGGTGCTGACATTACTGTCCAGTATTTTGGAAAATTGAAAAACATGCAGTCATACAACTCAAAACCGATAAACCATGTTATTGTTGGATGTGCTAATTTCAGCCCAATACACCTTAAAGTCAATCAGATCTTACTACAAGCCGTAGTAAAAGCTGAATCCGTCTGATGGTGTTTTTTTGTTGTTTTTTTTTTTTTGTTTTTTTTTTTGTGTTTTCCTTTTTTTTTTTTGTTCTTTGTTTGTTTTTTTGTTGGGTGTGTGATGTGGCAAAAACATGCTAGAAACACATTTTGTCCGTGGCCAGGAATTACCTGTAAACTCTCGATGTTTTTATTGTTTTGCAGAAGTAACATCCACATTTTGTCAAATTGTGAAGTGGTATTTCAGTAAGGTCCACTTCATTATGTATTGAAAATATATTGTGCCAGTGTCTCTTTAAGCTTAAATAACGTTCTGAAAATCGCACCGTCTTAAAGTACCCTCATACAAGATCATGTTTTAAGTCGTCCTATCCCCCTTTAAATTGAAATCATTTCCATGTTAACAGAAAAGTACTATGCTCCCAATAGTTTACCCTTTCCATTTGAGGACACCAATTATAGCTAGTTCCATTGAGTTTGATCAAAAGCAATTGACTTCAATTGATATGGATAGAGCTCTGTATACACAATAACTCATAGTCTTTCATTGGAGCAATTTTTCCCTCTTGCGGGCAAAATGCGTTCAGTATTTGCCTCCAATTTTCACAGGCTGTGATACTTTTATTCACATTAGAAACGACAGGAAGAAAAATTCTTTGCGTCTAGGTTATGGACAAAAGGCTATGCAAATTACCTGCGTGATTGTCAACACAACAGCGGCAACCACTAATATACCAAGCCCATTAACGCAGTTAGATCGTGAAAAAGTTAAAGCAGTTACTCTAAGATCTGTAACAAAACCAGGGGACCTGAATGTTGTTTTAATGTCTTGTGCAAGAGATTAAGGAAAACGTTCAGAGTCAGTGTTAATATGAGGGCAACATTGTGGTCTCTGTTAAAAGGTCGCCTGTATGGGAAAATAGAATAAGTGATTGATCTAAAAGTTTTAATCTTATGGTTATCTTTAGGATATTTAATATGATTGATCGATGTTAAAGAGAAGGAATAGAGGGAGGGGGGCCAAAGATTGGTTGATTTCTATTGACAGTGCCGAGAACTTACACTAAAGAACTTACCACTAAATACGCATTATGACACAGCAGTACGAGACCAGAATTTCCCACTTATATTCACAGATACCAAATCACGAGAAACGCATTTGATATTTTTTTGGCCCCACAAACCATTACTGGACATCATAAACACAAGGACCCAATATATACTCAGACGTGGTTGGAAGTGATAATTGTGATGCTGTGTGTTTAGTTGTAGTTCAGATGTCATGAATACGGGCATGGATATATAAGACATTATAATTTGCATAATTTGGGCCAAGTTTCTCCGATCATGAACTGCATTCGGAGTGAAAGATAATGATTGCTTAACTGTGCTTTCCTCTATAAAGTTAAAGGTGAAAACGAGAGATTTCAAATATCAGGTGTTCTTAATTATTTAACACAAATTTAAAAGTTTTAAAATTGGGTTTTTGCCTGATTTTGTAAAGGCTTTCCTAATATCACGATATGAAAGGATTAAGCGAGAATTATTTTCTTTTGTTCAAAACATTGTGAAATTTCAAATTTCGCATTGGAAGCAAAATTTAGCCTATGTTTTATATTGAAATATAGCAAATAAAAAAGGGTAGAGTCTATTTGTAGTATACGTTTTATTTTTAGGGGCTGGAAAATTATTTAAATTTGAACATTTGGCCATCCTTTTTGCGTACTTCTTGGCAAAGTGCATATTCATGAGGTGAAATAAGCAATGTTCATTCAACAAGACAAGCCTTATTGAATGGTACGCCTCCTTAGTTCACAGGGGGGGGGAAATTTAAACAGGTTATGTTCCATTTGGGTAAGTAGATAAAGCACTTTATGTTGATTTCAAATACATCGGATGAACGAATGTTTCCAAACTATCCCTAAAAATGTGACTTGTTCAGAATACAATAGATAAGAAAACAAAAAAAACAAAAAAAACATCTAAATGTCAGGAAACCTGGACCATTCAATTTCGTGCCTGTTAACATTATTAAATTTTCAGTTAACAAAAAGTTGACGAGATGCGGTTTTAAAGTGCCAATATTCCAAATGTGAGTGTTGGGAATGAGTTAGAACAGGGCATTTTGACAGAATGTCGCCATCTATCAAAGTAATTGTTCATATCATGTTTTTTAAGCACTCGCAGGGAAAGTGTTAGAAAGTGTTGAAGTAGAAAAGTAAATTGGCGCATCTTGCTATCACAGAAACCGTTTTTGTGAAGTGGTTTGGAAATGTTTTCACTCGAAAATAAATTGCCTGGCCTTTATGTTTCAGTCAGGGAGTTATTTAGAGAGCTTAATGAATCAATCTATAAGTTAACTATCTTTGAAAATGACTCTTGACAGATATCTTCAAACTTAGGGTGAGTTGATGATTTCAAACCTTACTTAATGTGGAATTTAAGCCACTACGCCATTGTTATATAATAAGATTAAGATCATTAAGATGGTGATTTCTGTCGTTGCACGACCGCAGTATCAAGCATATTATATGGGCCGATTACGATAGCAGGCAAGTTCAAAACATGGTGCTGGTTTCTTTTGTACTGTTTGTCCAATACACCTGCGAAACGTTCTGGTAGGTGATTACAACCGAATATAAAATTGAGTGATCTTCCTATCCTTAAAATATCCTCACGTCCCTTCATTCAGAGGTATTTGAGCAGACCGTAGGAAAATGGGTGGCCAGAGCCGAGGTGGGGCGAGAGTCTCTTGATTTTGGTTTGTTACCCATAAGAGAAAAAAAATGCTTTTTTAATTTTAAAGGAAAAAATGTTGGGCCAGCAATTCTGCAACCAATGTCTGTACATTTTTACAGCACTATAAAAAATAGGTTGACAAATTATAACTTACATGGGCAGTGTTTCTGAGGTAATTAATGACAGTTGAAAATTTATTTTTATATGTATTGGTGCCAGAACTGCTGATACGATGTATACCTGACAAAATAGCAATGGACACGTTTGTACTTTGATAGGAATTAATTAAAAGGTGACGCAAGCGATTTTCCACAGAGGCACGCTCATTTATTGGCAATTATGCTTGTTTTGCAGCTCCTATCGCTTTGACAGATTTCTTTTAACCCTTCATCTGAATGAATATAAACATATTCCTTGATATAAATAATTGTTTTAGCACGCAATTCCCAATCTTCCAATTATTTTACGGAGTTTTGATTTTGCTGGAAATGTGCCATGTGGTTAAATAAAACATTAAAATCACTTAAGAAACCTTTAAAAAGGTTCTTTCTTTGAAGTGATTTTAATGATGTGAGTATTTATAACCCCTTTGGAACAATGGCTGAAGTTTCTCATTTCATTCAACTAACAGAGCTTTGAAAATCAAAATCCAAGGATACATTCCTAAGTCTTTTCAGCAACAGTCAATTACTGTCAAAATCCCACTATTTAATTCTTTACTAAAGATTATATTGTATTGCTTATAGCACTGTCATCCAAAAGGTTTTGAAAGTGACCACTAACGGGAACCCTATCATGACCACATTACATATTTATCCCTCCCCTTCAACCAAAATGATCGCAGGCCACTTCCCCCGGTGTATGCATACAAAGAACGTTCCTAAGAAGGTAGAGGTTTTTTGCACATTTGTATAATGAGTTCTTATATTACCCATTCATAAAATCACTATCAACCCAGACAGCTTTTCATATACTATCATCATTATTAATGGATGCGCAGGTTTTGCCTTTGATCCTGAATGGTGTTTTACCAAATTAACAATAATAATTTAAAGTACCGACAAGAAGTGTTTTCCCATGGGAAAAAAGAAGTTTGATGATAATGTTACAATAGTGATTTTACGTTCTCAAAGGGAGATACGATTCTGATTGACTCCACTGGAGTTTTCATCGTCTAGAAATTATTTAAAATTTGTAAATGCTTTATTAAGGCGTTTTTAGAATTTAGAAATTTGAGATACAAAAAAGTGCTCCTTGGAATAAGGTATACGGATCCCACCCCAGAGGGAATGTCTAACGGTAGTTAAGCAGCCTTAACTTACTCTTACTCTTACCTTATCCAACCTAAAGCCGGAACTGTAACCTGAATTAAATTTAACCATATTTATGCATGCTAGCTACAACCCTTACCTTTCAATCTATAAGATGGTGCATGTACTACATATTGACACATATGACCCATCAAATCTAACGATAAACGTGTCAGAGCCTTTACGACTTTTATCCTGAAATTAGCTTGAATGGAACCATTATCTGGGAACTTTGGAGTCTTGTTTTTTTTTTGTTTGCGTTCTCCTTTATAAGACAATGAATATTAAATTGGATATATTAGGGGTTTAGTTGATTATAATTGAATATAGTAACAAACGGCGACCCTAATATCGCTGGCGGTCGATAAGAGCCATGAATGTAAACTGGATGCAATTTGGTTTATAACATAACAAACACAAATTTGAGTTGAATTTAAGGGTGTTATTCCGATTGTGCTCCTTACCCCCCCCACCCCCGATTTCCCTTGGAACGAGTATCAAATTGATATCACGTGATGGCTATTTTTTTCTCATTGTCGTCCCGGAACTCAGCCCTTCAAATCCATATGGTAGCAAAGTAATTGAAAATTTAAGTGCATTCAAATCTATATATTAGTACAGAAATTTACAAAAAAGTTCAGCCTTTCAAAATCCCCAAACAGACTAGCACAGTAATTAATTTGACGTGCATTTATTATTCCTAATCCATTCAAACCACAAGATTGTTTACCACGATACTTGGTGGCGACGTGCTTATCGGTGCCAGGCTTCGTAATCATGTAGAGAACAGTACACATTAAATCGAAACAAGTAATCTACAATCGTACGACCCCACGGATGAGTTCGCTTCTTGTCGCACAAAACGCAAACGAATAGTGATTGTAAATTGTAAGTTCATCCTTTGCGGGTCGCACTTTTAGCGAATAAAAAAAATGGGGGTACAACCTTCAGGGGGTTCATGGAGTCCCGTTAAAGTGGAAGGTATGGGGGTTGCATCTTCCTATACTTTACTGTTGTAAAATGCCAAAAAATGGTATTAATTTTGTCTATGTATGATGCTACTGTAAGCATATACTAACAATATTGCCATTTTTTTAGTATTTGTGAGTAATCACATGTCTATGCTACTTGGCACCCCATTCATGCCAAATAAATACCCATTGTGATGGCATGAATGGCGGAAATGATCGAAAAATTGTTGATTTGAAGTTTTTGCTTTACAAATAAACCGTATAAATAAGCTCAGTTATGACGTCACAATTGAAGCGTGATCTTGTTTTTGTTTAAAACTTGATATGTTGCCTACATATTTTAGAAAGGACATGTGTCGCTACATACTGATTAGGCCATTTCAGTCCAAAGACGAAAAAGATGCTCGGATAAGGACAAGGTGGCGCACCCCTGGGCGAAGTACTATTCTTCCGAACTAATTTTCCTAAAATGATAGAAATTCAGTTTCTACGTGTGATCTCACTTCTAGTATGTGACATTCGCGAGAAAATGAATCTTATTAAATGTCATCTCAAATTTATGCCCTGAATATCAGTGATACGGGATGGACACCATGATTCATTGACTCCAGCAAATATGGGGCTATGTCAGTAAATCCGCTCGGTAGTAGAAGACCAAACCCACACTTTAACAAGAGCCATTGTTATTCATGCAACTGAAAAGATTGCGGGTGCATACCCTCACCCCGATTTAGATTAAGTATTTTTCATGACGTGTAACACAATGTCTTTCCGCTTTCCGAATAAAATAAAGTTAGAGGTCTACTGTGTGTTCAATTTCTTTGACCCTATATTCTCCTTTATTCGAAATGGGAAACGGGGTGAACAAGCTCGTGAGAAAAAATTGTTTAGCAAACTGTGACCTAAACATCTTTGTGCAGAAACCAACCCTAAACTGGCCGCGTACAACATGTCTATGCGATTTATGCTTTCATAGCAGAACATCGAAATTCATTCACCTATATGAAAGGCAGGGTGAACCGGCTCCGAACAAACGTTGAATTGAAAAGGAAAAGAGGGCCTATATTAATATGATTTAAGTTGTTATGCGGGTTGGTTCTGCACAAGATTGTGTTTAGGTAATAGCTTGCAATTCAAACTTCTGTCATGATTTTGTCTCTTCGTTTTGTTTTGAATAAAGATTGAAATATATATACGATCAAACGTTATAAACCCCAGCGAAGGTTGGACTTTTATTTTCTGGTGATGAGGCTGTAGCTCAATCGAAACCGGGCGGTGAAAAATCAAAAGCTTAACGTCATGGACAATAAACAATGGGTTGCAGTCAAGAGAATCTGAAGTCCGTCTGTCCCTATCTCCTATCATAAGGGTGGATTTAATTATCCATAGACACCATTATTTGCTGGAGTCATGGGAACGTGGTGTACATCCTTGGTCACTGATATTGGGGAAAAAAGGAGATGACATTAATTCATTTTCACGAAAATGTGCAAACACTAGAAGTGAGAACCGCGTAGAATGATTTGAAATTTTAGACCAATTTATTTTAGCAAAATAATTGTACTGGTAAGGGGGTGTGTCACCTTTGTCAACGCTATGAGATCTTGCCCGGAGACTATGATAACAACCCCTTTGTCGTGACGACTTGGTTGGACGAGGGTTAAAGTAAGTGTTAGAACCGGTTAACTCAAAATTATGAAAGACATTGCCAGCTGGATTGCCCAAGTGAATGAACTTCTCAGTATAAAACAGGAAAGTAATCAGTATTTCACCGATAGAAGCTATAATAAAAAGTGACTGTAGTAATAATGTTTGATACAGAAAGAATAAAAAATGGATCATTTATCCCGTTATGACATAATTTTCTCAAGTTTACCCCAGGATGAGAATTACAATGCGATCCACTACCAAAAATAATAACAATCGCATTCTAATATTACCTCAAAAATCTTATTTGACTTTATAATCTAAACACCAGCACCTGGATATATACGATATAGTTTTACAAGAAATGGTTATTCATGGGGGCAATCTATGTAGTGGTTCCCCCTGGAGGGCAGTAACCCAGATATACCAATCCTTATTAACAGTTATGGTGATAATCATTGATTGGGGAGGTCAACCATTAGCCTTCTCTTAAAATTTAAATGAAGATGCAAGCCCGTGCCGCAGTAATAACAGGGAGGTGTACAAAACCAATTTGTCGTGAAATCTT
>JAMKCH010001367.1:0-40698 GCA_023653785.1 Ophioderma brevispina
TAGTGCACTAAACTGAAGGGGGTTTTGTAGAGTATACCAATACCACCACTTTTTTGACCAGTGTTTCGGGGAATATTAATAAATTCATTTCCAGTGGGAGTAAGTTCACCAATTGTAACATGATCATCATTTTTGTCCATGTTTCCGTTAGGACAAGTAGTACATGTGGAAATGTAATTGATGTTTTGGTTTAGTTTTTTTCATATACAATTTTGACACCAATGTTTATCCAATACAGAATTTCATGGAGAACCTGAAAATCATGGGTGTCATCAAATGTGTTCTTGGGTGTTTTTAAGGAGGGGGAATATTTGTACAGGGGTCAGGGTCGTAGCCAGGGGGGTGCGGGGGGTGCGATATACCCTCCCAAATCTCCAAAATTCCAAAAAGGTCCGCAAAAATGATGTGTGCGAGCGAAGCGAGCTAGGAAAAAATAGGGGGTTTATCCTTTTTTTGGTAAAAAAAGGGCAATATTTGGGCAAAAAGGTCCACTTTTGCCAAATTTACACCCCCTCTATTGTGAAACGGTCTACATTTTGGGAAAAAGGTCCACTTTTGGAAAAATCCGCACCCCCCAGAAAAAATCCTGGCTACGGGCCTGACAGGGGTAAACAATAAAAGTGTTTCAAATGTTTTAAAACATATACCAATCTGTTCGGTTGGTTATAAGGTTTCTAAAAAGGTATAGCTTGCCATATTTACGACCTATTGTTTTAGTACAATAGGCTCAAGACAGTTCAAGGTCATTATTTATAGAATGGTCAGATTTGGTTGAAACTGGTTTTAAATCGTTCATTGGGTCATGCTAAATAAGAAAATGTATATAGATTCTGTGTTTCACCTTTCAAAGTAAGACTTTTGCAGATATGACTATTGATCTCCCATAGACCCTGTGGACCACGGCCATATTTGCCCTCTTAATTATCATCAAAATGTCATTGGCAATGCGACCTGTATATTTTCGGTTTCTGTACAATAAGAGGAACAATTTGGCACCATTTTAATAACAAACCGATGAATCTGACATTTACCCCCAGTGTGACCTTGAACCCGTTTTGCCTTGTAACTCTTCTACTATAACTCTCAGATAGGGCAAACTATACCTTTCTATAATCCTTGAAAGGGAAAGGTACTGAACATGATGGTATACTTTAAAACACATCTTACCAACTTTTATATTTTGACCCCTAGGCTGTATAAACCTTGCCCCCTGGAATACATCCAAGAACACATTTTAAAAAATGAGACCCATGATTTTTGGAATCCTCATACAATTTTGATTTAGAAAAACCTTGGTTTGCAAGATTGTATATGAAATTTTCACAAAAATACAGTTCCACATGTACTAAAGTATATCCAAATTTTAAGTCTCCGAATCATTAACCTCGTTCCATACATGTAAAAACATCAAAGTTCGCCCATGCAGGGGTGAACCACCAAATATTTAAGACAAGTGCTCGCCAATATGCGCTGCACTTTAATGCATGTCGTATAAGGAAGATTCGAATTAAACCAAAATAGACATAGGCCTACATGAAAGACTAATTATTTCGGTGACCAAGTTTCCGTCAATGATTTTTAAAACAGTTCGTACAGCACAGCCTTGACCTAAGCTGTTTGCTAACAACCAACAAACTTGCTATTTATTTTTCACACTGTATCGTATTATTGATATTTATTTTCAATTATTTTGAGAATTGTGTTTGCATGTTTGAAATCAGTGCTTTAGCATTGAAGGAGCTATCCTATCCAGGTACACTCCTTGTATAAAACCACAAATACCCGTTGTGGTCAGGTGTAGTGGTTGTGCTACTCGGTGCAACGGCCTTGATTAAATTGTTTTTAATATTTCCCTGTATAAAACTCCTATCAAATATTTGCAAATGCGAGAAAACGCCTGACATATTAAACAAGGCGCTCTGTCTGAGTTGAACTTTTCGAACTTGCTATAGTGGAAGCATGGAACATAAGTCTGGTGAAATTGGAGACCTCAAATTAGGTGCTTGATTAGGTGAATTCTCACCATGGAATTGCTTTTGTTTTAGTTTTAGGGAGAGGGAATATGCTCCACTCCTCGAATTATTTCTGCCTATAGTAATATGATTGATACAAACGCGAGGAAACACTTACGTTGGACTAGCAATTGCCGGTGTGGCAGGAGATATAGTCCTCCGGGCTCCCAGTCCGGGAACAATGGTGAACAATAGGGCAATCGATCCAGTTGACTCTTCACGCAACATTAGTTTCACGCTTTATTCCGTTGTCGTCTATGGAGCCCGGACTATGATACCTGCCGGACTATAATTACTTTCACACCGGTCTTTTCTCACATTTTCATCAGATCTCAATATGTCAAGTATGGGTTTTTGTTTGTTATGACTTTAAAACCAGATTAATAAGTATGTGTGGGATTAAGAAAAAGATCTATACTGAAGTATTAAAAGGTGTATTGTGATTATAGCACCTCATTTTTTGGTCCACTAGATATGCGAGTTTCTGACGGCGCGTTTATGTGTTTCGAGCAAATGCTTGTAACACGTTGTAATTTCTGTCTGTTTACGGACAGAAAATACAATATTACGAATTCCTTCCAGATTAGATTGAATTTGCAGGAAAAGATTATAAGGCATACATTACACTTAGGGCTTAGGCCAACGATTCAGCTGATATGAAAATCTGAAGTTCTTAGGTAAGTCCATGGGACGAGGCTGTGGCTGCGGACGAGGCTGTAGAGCTGTGGATCACGAATATTTCTCTTTAAAGGAGGGTGGCCCGATTTAAGTATATGGAACTTTCGTCTTGGTAGATTGGCCTTCACCCCAAAACTCCATTTGTAAGTTTCACGCCGATATTTCAATCCGTTTAGATGTGCGAGCTAAAAACGTGATTTTGTAAGCCCCATAGAGTACTGTGTAAAATTAATATTGGTCAACCAAAAAGGGGCATATTTTCACTCATAACTTCCAAACCAAACATCTTTTAGCCCTAAGATTTCACAGGGTAAAGGAGAAAAATAGTAGCTTTCTTCTGATACCAAAATTTTGGCCACTTCCGGTAAAATCTGGGGTTCTGGGGACGAGGCTATTAGCGATCGGGCCATGGACCTTTAATATACTGTTGTTTTTATGGCACGACCCGAACACATATACTAGATAAGATAAAATCAAAGGGGCAGAATAGTATTGTTTGAAGTCTGAAGTTCAAACAGTTTACTGAATGTTATATATAATTCCGATACGTGTCATACTTGCTTGTCTATAACTCGTACAGTTGGTTGCTATAAAGCTACTGTTATTCCTTTGACTTGAATAATTTGCACTAGAAAAAGGTAATGTAATTCACTTTTACTTATTACTTATTAACCCCCTTTTGTTCATTGACGAATCAATCTGATCTGCTCAGAATAATGTCGGTAATATTGAAACTGAATTAGTATAATCATTATTTATGGTTGTTTTACAATATAGAAATACTCGTGTCTTCTGCATGGGCCTTTGAAATAACCAAATTCTGACTTTGTATATTGTTTTAATCCTCTTATTTTTACCATCATCAAATTTTAGGTCGCATGACGCTGAGATCTGACGTCTTGTAGTCATTATTCAGCACTGCCTGCCGTTATATGTACTTCACACAATAGACCGTATTCAATTATGACGTCAGCTACCAACATTGACACTGTTTAAAAATTTCCGTCTAAATTAAGAAAACAGATTTTCCGTAAATTTACTGAAAAATCTGTTTTAGCGAAAACAAATAAAAATTAAAAAAACAAAAAACATCACAAATAGCTTAATAAAACTGTTAATTTACGGAATTTTCAAAAATTTCTTGGCAGCAATATTTCCGGAACTTTTTTTTTTGGTTCCGTAATTTAAATTAATTACGGAAAAATTCTGTGTAAAAATACATATTTTTTCCTATATAGGGAAAATTTCTGTTAAACAAATTACTGTCAAAGTTCCGTTAATGACAGAAAAGAAATTTCTGTAAATTTACCCTAAAAATACGGAAATAATGCTGCCAGAAATTTCCGTTAAATTTACGGACAGTTTTTTTAACCGCTGTGTTGGTGGACAAGATGAATACATTCCAGGACTAAACGACATTAAGCTGTCAATCGATCCAAGCTTAAGCGAAGTTGCACAGGGATCATTGACAGCTGAATGTATTTGTAGATACCTGGAATGCGTTTCTATATTTGTCCACCAACATGGCTTGGCTATTGAATACGGTTGTAACGTCATTCACTTGAAACAAAATTCGAAACAAACTAATTTCTCAAAACTGAACAAAGTGGTGTTCGGACGACGGCGACGTGGACAAGAGAGATTAAGAAGCATTTTTTTTACCACTCGACAGCGAGGGATTTGTTGGTGGATTAATGGGAATTTTAATTCAATATAAGGGACGCACCATTTTGGAGGCAGTTTTTGTTTTTGTCTTCAAGTCATCACAGGATGGATTTATGGGGCGGCGGGGTAAATTTGGTATTTTGTATGTCGGGCCCCTGCAGATGGGGAGCCGGGGGGGTGGTTTAGCTATTAGTCATGGTTCTATCTAACTTTCCCATGCAAATTTGATAGAAAACACAATAAAACAAATTGTGAAGGGTTCACTTTATAATTGCGTGTACAAGTTTTTGGTGTATAAGAGTAAGTGTGTGAGATCACTGGTGCTGTATGGGAGCGAAACGCCCCATGTGTCGGAGCGAAAATGAGATGGGATCTGAGAAGAACAGAGGCAAATGATGAGAGCGATGGTGGTGTGATGTGATGGATAGAAAAGGACTGAGGACTTGATCAGATATTGGGTTTGGAATAAAAGAGGCGGTGGACGGGGTGAAAGCAGATAGTCCGGCGGGACCCCCCCCCCAAGTCCGGGCTCCATAGACGACAACGAATAAACCGTGAAACTAATATGTGCGTAAGAGTCAACTGAGTCGAGTGCTCTATTCTTTACCGTTGACGCCGGACTATGGGTATGCCCGGAGTATCATTACTTCTAAATCTACAACCTGTGGGCGAAGGCGAGAAGTGTACGTTGGTGTTTTTATGGGCATTTGTTGAGGAAGGATGGACGCGCAATGTTTTAAAGAAGGGCTTTTGAGTTCCAGGTGGGAGGGTGAGTAAGTATGGACGGTCCAAAGAAGGCGTGGAAGAAGCAAGTGGTGAAGGAGAGTAGGAGGGTTTGGTTTGAGGATGGAGGATGCATTTTTTTTAAAATCGGGTAAAGTGGAGAAGGTAGTGAATGGCGTTGCTGCGAGTGTAAAGGTGAATCCGGAGGTTTACGTTTTTTTTAATTAAGCAAATATAAAGGAGTTAGTAGATACAAGGCTGTCCGTGGGTGGGAGCGGGAGGGGTGTCCCCCTATCTCGAAAAAGCGCAGAACATTGCAATATTGGCTTTCCAAAAAAACAAATTCCCATGCCAAAATTGATAGAAACAATTTGACAGAATGGTTCTGTGGTTTTAAAAATAAATATACGTGTAGGGTTAACACTAGTGCCCAAGCCCAAGCTAAAAAAACTGTTAGTGCCCCGGGGGGGGCGGGGGGGGGGTTGCCTAGGGACCCACCAGGATTAACCACTTTCCCGTGGAGTTTGATCATGACACTAACACAAATAACTGGGGGTCACGTAAGAACAAACATACCCACAATACCAATGAAAATCCGAACCTTTGGGGACCAGTGACCCTACAGCACATTGAAATTTCACTCTTCGAAACAGAGTGGGGTCTAAACATTTCCATCCTCAGCAACTCATATGGGTTTTGAAAACCAAATATTCATATATCTACTCTAGAATAACCAATTAAATAATCATTGCAAAATAGCCAATTTATACCATCTGTATTTTTCTCAGAAACAATATGACATAAAATTAAAAATATTTTTTTTTTTTTTTTTTTTCCCATAGACTTACCATTAAGAGCAGCACGGCATGACAAAATTTAAATGTGATGCTATCAGCATAATAAAAGGTTATTTGATTTAAGTATTATATTATTAATTAATTACCTCCTAAGGTAATATATCTAAGCAAATAAATCCAAAAATTTTAATTACTTAATTTTTAATTAGTAAATATCTTTGATTTTTTCACTCCGTTAGTGCCCAAAGGGGGGGGGGGGTTCCTAGGGACCCAACCTAATGATTCTAATGAAGCCGTGGGCCGGGATTTACTTTTTTTTTGTAATCGGGAGAAAGCGTATTCATAAATCAGACAATTAGCAAAAGCTCCTTGAAATGTGTATTGCGTAACCGAGAAATCGCAAAAAAATTCAAATGTTTGGTACTATGGAACCCCCACCCCCCCCCCCTTGGGCCCTTAAGTGTTAACAATTTGTTACACATGCAAAGTGTGTAAGGATATCACGAATCTGCTCAAGTGAGTAGAAACAAAGTGCGGAAACCCTTGCAATGTTCACTTTCCAAAACACAGTGTTTCTCATGCAAATTTGAATAGTTTTCAAGGCATAGACATAATTGATATAAAAATAAAAATGTTTTAAAATATAGGCCTTACTTAATGAGTAAGTGTTCTGAAAACTAAACTTAACTGGGTGTAAGGCTAATTTTTGAACGAAGCACGTCAAAGTTTGGTGCAACGGGCCTTTCGTTGCACTGTCTAAGGTAATAACAAGATTGGTCGCAACGTTTAATGTCCTTTGTCGTCATTTCTCAAACCAGGAGAAGCCCTACGCTTCCTTAGGTTCTTGTAAATAATTTTTGAAAAACCTTTTTTTATTATTTTACAAATTTTTGCAAATTTTATGGTTATAGAGTATTTTCCCATGTAAGTCACGGGGCATTTTCTTTCTGTGTTTCCATAGGGCAAAGTGCTTTTTAACCCTCTTATAAGATATGGGTAAAGTTTTTTTACTGGAAAGTTGAGAAAGCTTTTTCCGTCACATGGTCACACTTCCAACCCCCCCCCCTGAAGTATATTGGTGTGCCCTAAACCTTCACGGAATAAAGGCAGACTCATGTGTATAGATATGTGTAACAATAGAAACGATCAATATCATGTTATTAAGTGAACTGTGGCTATTAGCGATGATGCTGTAATACATGAAAGTTAATTACGGAAAGAAATCTCGCGCTCTGAACATCGCATCAAATCTTAATTCCTAATTATTTTCACACCAGATATGGGGGAGGGGGCTACTGAAAACGCTTATTTTTTTCCTGACGTGCTAGAAGCCAAATACCAGCTCCATGTGGTGTAACCAACGGCGGCAGTGGCGGGACCCCATTCAAAATCCTTCCCCCCTCCATTCTCCAAATGAGATCAGGAAAATTACTTAATTGATCAAGAAAATCCATTATAACCGAACCGTTAATATAACATATTTCAAATCAGCATTAAACCACTGAACATTGATAAAAAAGTCAGCCTACCTGTAAAATTGTACTGTTACCCCTGCCTGCACCGCCAAATGAAAATGTCTCCTTAATCCACTGCTGCATACAATTGGTAATGTTCTCGGGCATCATAATACCAAAATAAGAAGTGAGCTTTTACTATTTTGTTTCGTATATTTATTCTTACAGTACAATGGAAGAGGTATTAGGGACTGAAACAAGTAAGTATAATTTCAATATCTTCATATAATACACTATAGTTAGTAAATAACTTCATATTGCTTGTTTTCGATTTGGAGTTAATATCAGCTCATTGTGTGTTCAGTGATTGTATTGACAACAAATTGATGCATATGCGGATGGATAATCTTAATTATCCAACTAAAATGCACAAAGATACACAGTATATACTTACATAAACGCTAAATTAAAAATTTTAAATTAATGTTATTATTTACTATTTGTTAATTATTTTAAATTGAGATGACAATCAAAAACAAATTTAAATGGACTGTCTAACTTTATCCGTTGCTCTTAGCATTGTCAGACGGTGGTTTCTTATTCATATTATGGGAATAGTTAATAACAGCAAACGCGATTTCCCAAAAGATCCCATTAGTGGGGGGGACTGGAAGTGCACCGATCTCACGTGAGTGTGCAAATCTGGATAAAACTGTTAATTTTGGTTTACACATTGTACTTTATGCATGATTATACTTCTCGTGTTAGATATCTATTGTTTTCAGCGTGCACTTTTCACGAATGCACTGGCTCGGGTCAGATAATGCACGGGTAATCAGATAATGGCACGGGTCATCAGATAATGGCACGCGGGTCACCACAAGTCACAACTCCTAGTAGTAACTAGAAATACCGTCAATCATTTGATATCGACTTAATTACTGCTCAATATCAAGTAACATGCCTGCATCGTATATAACCCTCTAAGAACTTAGTATCTACAATCTATGGTGTCAGTCTAACTTAAAGTATTGGTTGAAAAAAAGATATTGGTTTCTCGTTTAAAGAGTTAGTTGAATTCCCATGCGCAGACCATTCCAAATAATGTGATTTGTAATATTTCTTCCGAAACGCGTATTCTTAATTAACGAGAACAAGCTTTTTGTACTCTCAAAGACGATACGTTTGACATTAAATATTATTGATCTTAAATCTTAAAATTCCTTATGTTATAATCTGTCAAATTAGAAAGCCTTAAGAAGGTTAGTGCTTAACTGAACTTCCCTACTCGTGCCGTCGTTGACGTCAGCGGAGATTGATGGCGCCACCAGTAAACCGCACGCGCTGGCTTAAAGAGACGCGTTTACACTCGCGCACAAAGATGGCATAAATTCGCCGTGCGTACAAGCATGCCGTCAATGTTATACCCATCACTGCACGGATGTAGAGAAATGGACTATCTATATGTTTGCTATATGATAGTAGGCCCATGAGAAGTAAGTGTACTTCAAGAAACAACCAACCACCTCAAAAAGTCAAAATCAAATCGTTTTCAATGCAGAAGAAGAAACAGTACATGTTTTGTACATACATGTCTGCGGTCTTAACATTAATACAGTGGGTATTGACACATTGGTAGTTAGAAGAAATTCATATGCATTTATAAGCAAATCGTCAACTGATGGGGGTTGTTTTGAGAAAAAGGAAGGGCAGTGCGAAAAGTCTATCTTCTTTCAATTCATGACGGTTGTTCATTACTATTGGGTTTGTTTTGAAACTGCCTGGGAGGTGCGAAAGATTAGCCTTAAGCGCTCTTAGAGAGTCTGATTTTTTCTCGCACTTCCAGATCATTTTCCAAAACAAAAAAACTAATCAACAATGAATTGCGTTAAGGTCTTTTGGCACTATTTATAGAGTATTAACTTGGGACATGTTGGAGTATAGATGTGTTTTTAATTGATTTTAAAAACTACCTCAAAATTTAGATAAATTACGTTAAGTATAATGGTGAATGTAATGATTTTGATACTATTGTTTTCTCAAAAAGTATAATGGACGGAATAAGGGACCGGCCCAGTGCATTCGTCGGGATAATTGCACTTGACAGTATGGGTCAGTGCCGGCAGCACTCGAGCCTCCGGATCTCGTGCTGCCTGCACTTGACCCATACGGTAGCGTGCGATGATCCTGTCGAATGCAATAGGCTAGGTCATTATCCTATCATAATCTAAAAAAATGATGGAAGCACTGCCACCCACTCCTTTCTGGCCCTAGCATAGAAGTCAGGTTACACGAGGTAATAAAAAATTAAAAATTGTCCAATTGTGTTGAAAAACACACCATGAATTAGGGTTAAAAACTGTAAAAAATCGTTGAAAAAGTCAATATTTGGTTTGTACAGGGGTTCAAACATAAAAAGTTGCTCCAAATTTTGCAAAACGTGGTTCAAGTTGTTGTTCTCAGCTTTATATAAGGAAATATAGGAATCGTTTTGAACTTAGCTTAATGTGTTGGGCTATTAACCCAAAATGGCGAAATAAAGTCAACAGCTATTGGCAGCTATTGGATTCTATTGACTGTGACCTATTTTAATGGATAACGTGAAAAACTAAGCATACAGATGAGGCAAAAACTATTCCTTATTGCAATCCTTTTAAGATAGGGAAACATCTGCACCAATATTACCTGAATCAAAGCAACTTTTGAACCTAAAATGGAACTTTTTCACTATTATTACAGTTTTACCCATAACTCGAACCATAACGCCAGAGATAGTTATAATTAGTCCTTTTTTCTAAAATATGAATGTATAATTGTGTAATTAATATTCAAAAACGTATTAACGGTTTCTATTTGAAAACGGAATACCTGGGGAAAGCAGGACCTTGCAGGATAATCAGAGAGAAGCGCCATCAGGTTTGACATTGCGTTATCTGGTACCCAGTTTCACAAATCATATAACTTTAAATGTGAAGTTTTCTGATCCGAACCTTGAAAAACACGAAATATTCATATTTCGAAGAAAATGGCACTTTCCGAGGAATTTTAAGTGTATAAGCTTCAATGGGAAATCGATTTTTTTATTATAAACCCCCCCCCCCCAGAACGGGAAAGAGACTTATTATGCTGATGTGTATTGATAATATCTATCTACCCTGTAAGTGGCTTTCCTGGAGGGGAGGTTCATTTTAAACAATTTCCAATTTCTCCATCGAGAGTGTATAAAATAGAAAAGAAGAGCATAAACATTCAATCATTCATGTCTGACCTCCCCAAATACACTATAATCCACTGAAGACAAAGTTGAGTGAGCTCTACATGTTATGTATTTACAGGAATTGACCTTGTGTGTTCTGGGTATCAAAAATTATACTCCAAAACCAGTGGGCATATTTTCCTATTGTGTACCAGTACTCACTTGTATTGTTATTCACGAACAAAACTTTGCACACGAATTAGTATTATGTAATAGTCCAACAGATTTTCCCTGAGCTCTGAACCATAGCCAAATGACCACTTCTGTTATAGCATGGAAGACAGTGGCGTAGCCAGGTGGAGGTAGAGGAGGCACAGAGCCCCCTCTGAAAAAAAAATCTTGAGGGTAAATCGGGAAATAAAACACGGATATTCATGTTAAATTAGCCCCTTTTCGGATTCTTTTGCCCTGCGACCGGGAAATTTTTGCTTGTGATGGGGACTTTGTTGCACCTACCGGTACCGGGAAATTGCCCCCTCGGAACCACAGGGCTGGCTACGCGCCTGATGGAAGTAAGAGATAAGAAGGAAAAAACATCGACCCACTTGACTTTTGAACGATCTATCTGCCGCCCCATAATTGCAATTGTTATTCATATTCTCGCAAGTGGCCCTTTCTCAGTTCGTGGTTTTCTTCATTGCGTAAATATTCCGGGTCATCGGGAATCAGCACGAGATGAAGGCTGCGAAGTAAATACTCAAACATATAGCGGTTTCCATGGAAACCGATCAGCACGCCCGGGGGTTCTTTGATTTTGGTCGGGAACCCATGCTCGTTCCGACAAAAAGAGGGATTAGCTGTAAATGCTAGGGCTATCAAATTCAAATTAATCAAGTTCTAGTCCCGCTGGGGGTACAAATTTAGTTGTGATTGTGACTGGTTCAATGATACAAGTAGGAAAAACTTACCTAAACATATCAGCAAAATAACCCCAAGTGTGTATTTTTCTTGCCGTAGAACAAGTGTCATTTTTCTTGTATATTGACTATTTTTAAATGTGTAGTTTTTTATGTATTGAGAACAGGTCCCGCAAGGGGTATAATCTCACTGCAAATTATCTTCAATCTTCAATCAATTTTATTTGTTCATCATAGAACAAGCCTACAGCAAAAAATAATATGATAAAAATTATGTAAATAATGGTACAGTGAAAAATAATTTACAATATTATCAAAAAATTTTGCATACAATAAAGATGTTTCTAATTATAAGTGTAATTCAAAAGAGAGTATATAACTGAGATAATACTTAGTGGGAAACTATCTTAAAAGCACGGTAAGGAGGTCATTATTACGTTCTCTACCGTTAGGTGTATCTTTTCACTGAAAAATAATAGTCTTAATTTCACCAAAGTGGTCCAATTAGGGGCCGAGTAAATTTTAACTGGAAAATTGGTCCCGATAGGGGTAACTTTCAGAACCCCTGGAACGAGCATGGATATACCTTAACCAAAATCCAAGACCCACCCCCCAGGGGGGTCCCAATCTTTCAAATATTGTACTGAATTTTCATCCTTTATTTTCACACTGGGCAGTCTTGGGCAGTAAAGCTGGAAGTCATAACGATGTAAATTACTTCTTGATAACGAAAACAACAACAAATTAACACCGGGACAGCCGGAACATGTTGTATATGGCAATATACTTTTATCACTTTTACGTGTTTCGGACTAGAGTTTCAAAAAAATTCTACCAGTCATGATTGATCGCCGCTTATCGATTGCGGTAGGGATATGATCAAAAGGTCGCTGTTGAATCTGTTCCTTTTTTGCGGGTGAATGGATAAACGATTAAAATCGGATTGTGGAAGTCATTTGGTTCCTTCTACAGATATTCTTAAACAAAAACTGGTACAATCAAAAACCGATTTTTTCTCAAAGATTATATCTCGACAAGTAAGTCGTTTTGTACATCAGATTAAAGAGAATTTTTGTGTCATCTCATTAGCTTGTTTCAATCGAGAGCTAACTCCGTTACTGCGGAACACAAAAATCGAGTTGTGCCACTTCTGGTTGAGTGGAAAACGGTGAAAAAATAGTTAATTTGAACTGTGGAGGAGCTAGGACCCAGGTCAAACAGGATCGTTTACCCCTCACTACAGAAAGGTTTGACACCTTTATTTGGTAGTTAGTATGGACCCCATACAAACGTAGGTAGGTAGTACTCTAAAATGGTGGTGTTCACTGTTTCAATAGGGCCAAGTTAAGTTACACAGGGGTCAAACTTGTAAAAGGCTCCAATCATGATGAAAAGTATGCCACATTCTCCGTTTAGTCTTAAGGATTCCAAAAAATGTATAGTTTGTTTACACTTATGAACAATTGGGTTTTGAGTTATAGGGTAAAAATGGCGCTAAAATGGTAAAAAAAAAGAGGTCCAATTTCTATTTGTACAGGGGTCAAAATCGGAGGTTGCTGCAATTTTGCAACTTTAAAAAAAAAAAAAAAAAAAAAAAAAAAAAAAAAAAAAAAAAAATGAATAGTTTGTAACATCTGCAATGCAGTGACCATGTTATGGGACAAAATAGGTAAACATACCCAATTGGTGTTGACCTTCTTTGACCATTATCTCCGTAAGTAAGCATTTGAACGCACATTAATACAACTATTTACCTTTTAGGAGTTCTATTACCCAGGCAATAACTTGCACTGTTGCATGGTAGTTAGGTAAATATAATCAGATTAAGGGATAAGCATCGATAATGCTAGAGAATCGAAAAAAGTGGAATGCATTTGTGTTAAATTAAAAATCAGGGAGAGTTTGTACAATTCCATAAACTGACCTTTAATGTAAACAACCACCAAATAGTGAAAAAAATGAAGTATTGAGGATACTTGTCATACAGTCACTCCCGCAAATAGACATTACGTCTCAAAATGTACAATAAACAAACTGATGTGGTTTTACACCAGTACAGAATTAAACAAAGATCAATAATATGTGTGTGAGGTCAAACTGTATGATAATGGTGCACCAATATCACGCTTAAACTCGGATATTCACAAGCAAGCGTTTTTGATCTCAAGTCGGAATTTGATACCGCACGGATAGAAATTAAGGAATCAGATAAAAAGTACGAATTGTCTTTAATACACGGATTTCAAGCAATCACTTGCCAGTTAGTGTCGTGCATATCCATGCCAGTGAACAAAAATACAAAAAATGGAATTTTGATGATTTTTTCGATGTTCGGATTAGCAAAAATCGCTGCTTAATCCCTTTTTTAACTTTTAATGTGACCTCTGTACAAATCGAGATGACTTTTTTACCATTTTTGCCATTTTACGCGATAACTACATAACAAGCAATGGTCGATAGGTGGTACAAAATATACATTTTTGGGATCCTTATTGATTAAGTTGTGAAAATTAGGGCATCAATTTAACATGATTGGGTCATTTTCAAATAAGTTGAGCCCTGTGTAAACCTAAATTGCCCCTATTGAAAAAAGTGAATAACCACAATTTGAGAGTACTACCTACCTAGCATTGATGTAGGGGTCCATACTCAACTACCAAAGGTGTCATCAAACCTTTTCTGTAGTGGGAGGTAAACGAACTCCTTAAATAAGGCCCCTATGATATTCTGCTCCTCCTCTAAACAGATATGAAAGTCTTTTAAAAGGGATAAACTTCATAAAGAAACTCTAAAAGATACGAAAACAGTTACGTAATGGTGGAAGTTATGATCAGTAAGTTCTGGCTTTAAGATAAAGTGAATAACATTCGACATACTATTGTTTGTTAGAAGAGAACCATGAGCGTACAGCAACCTGGAGGAGAGAGTTGCTATGTTTTTTGAAGTATCATGAAACGCAAATTACTACCAACACCTTGATATTTGCTTCCAAATTCAATGTTTTATTAACTTCAACAATTAGTAAATGCACAAAGATAGTGCAATATTTTTAAACCATTTCTTTGGATTTGGAGTGTTTATTTTGGTTGCAATTACATTCCTTCTGGCATGATTTTAACAGATACCAATTTTGTAATAAATTCAAAGCTCCATTTCATTGTCGTGGATAAATATTTGTATTGTTTATTATTTAAGAAAAGAAGATATTTATCATTGAACTGATTATGATGACTATTAAAACTTGTGTCGATAAAACCAGACTTCCTTTGTTTACTTTAATCTGTGTTTTGTTTCTTTTGTCAAGATGCAATCTTCTGTGAGCTTCAAGACAGCATGGTATAACTGCGCGAAATAACTCTGCCCATACATAAAAGTGGCACAAATTCGATTTTGGTGCATCGTAGTAAATTGACTATATCTCTGGATTGACAAAAGTAAATAAGATGAAACAAACACCATTGGAAAGCCTGGTCTTTGTTCTTTAATATTACGCCAAGTTAGAATGACTTATTTTGAAATTTCATATTTAACCATTTTTTTCTGATTGTGCCACTTTTTTGAGACAGGCTCTATCTCTTTCTTCCATGGTTATAGTATAGGCCTAGTAACTCTGCAGCTCTGATCATCAGTGAAAGACTTGTTGCATAATATCATGAATATAAATCTCAAGTGAGATTTTGAAGTAGTATGAATTATTTATAGGGAGTCAGGGAGTCACGCCAACATGCGTTATTTTCTTGTACACGAGAAGACAATACAATCGCTGTGACCTCAATAGCTGGTCGAAAAACGCTCTGGAAAATGTCCTGATTTGAGGTCCAAAATACCTGAATTCATTATAAGACCATGTATTATTATTGCCGAATGTCAACTACATATCTAAGTTGATCTAATATGACGTGAAAGTGTATTTGGGGGTTAAAAACAACGAATTAAAAGCGACGAATTTTAAGTTTTGAAAAAGCGTGGTCTTTTAAGTTATAGAAATTCCACCAAATTTAAAGCATCCCAAATCATTAATTGAATTGTGTGCTACAAAAAATATGTGTACGTGTTACTCTATCTCTTTTAAGGAAGCGAAGAGCACAGGAAATATATAACCTTACATTTATTGGCATCATGGAATTGAATTCTCATATCCTGTAACGTGGACCTGGTTTCCACCGATTTGAACTGCAGATGTTTGCAGGGAATGTGGACAATGGCAAGGTCGCTTGCCTATTGGTTACACACCACTAACTCACTTATAGACAGTAGTTAGGGAAAAAAAATGGCAACTTTGAGCATTTTTCTTTCACATTTAAAACTCTCACAGAGGAAATACAACAACATTAGCCCAAAGTACAAGCTAAAATCACCAAATAACCAAATTTTGAACATATGATGACCGGAAAAATTGTTAGTTACGAATCACTAAACTCGCCCGATGCCAGACCGGCAACCCAAGATTAATTAGTCGCCAAAGCTAGTAATTTGCAATCGATGTGAAATTGATGACCGCGGAGTATTTGTGAAAGCCCGTGTAAAATGACCCTGTCCAACAATTTTTAGTGTGACAATTTTTACTTGGGTGACCTGCCGACTAACTGATATCTCCTGAAAACGAAGGGGTTCTATGAAGGTTTTTGCATCAGAGGATCCGTTACTATGTTTTGTTTTGAATATGTATCGTAATTGGGTCTGAACCTATAGAACCTAGAGAAAATTGAACGTTTTTGTCGGGTACTTCGGTCCTCGCGGACACGGAAAAGTGAACACGCAATCTCTACGGTCGTATCCATTTTTCCCACAATGCCTTTCGGTATTTTTCCAGTCTTGATGATTTTCAAACACTGATTTCAATTTACGCCAACTTTTTTTCAATTTTAGCAACATAATTACGTACTTACCGGACCGCCGTAGCCCCAAACCAATCTCTTATAGCTCAATCAATCAAAAGGTTAAATCGACATAATTGAGGGCGTATTTAAACATCGAGAAAGGGACTGGTAGCGGCTAGCCAAAGTGACAGGAGGAGATTTTCAGTGCTTGAAAAATTACAAGCACACAAATTTCTCTCAAATTGATGGATCGTTGTAGACCACCTAACGAGCACACATTTGGAAGTTTTATTGGACAAACAGGTGCAAAAAGAAACCCGACAAACCTTGTTTTGAAACTGCCTGCTATCGTAATCGTTCCCATAGAAAACCATGCTTTGACTTTCTGTCGTGCACGGGACGAAATACTACTAAATCATCCATCTTATTCTAAGACGGGTATTCGCTTATTCACTTCAGGTATGATCTAATACATTGGTAAGCATTCCAAAGATGTAAAAAAACCTAGGTTAGAGAAAAATTGGGGGCGCTTCTTTCTGAGGAAATCTCCTCAGCTCTTTAAAACGTAACTGCATAAGGGGGGGGGGGTTCCTAGGTACCCAACTTGAGTTTTTCAGCCGGCGATTTTTAACGCTGCCATATATTTGTTTATAGTTTTTGTATTGTCTAACTTTTATTGCGCTTGCATTGTGCAAAAAAAAAAATATCAAACCATCGCGTCGTTTTTGCGTTAATTCGGTGGTCCCTAGGAGCCCCCCGTATGCACTAACGGAAGTGACCATGACAAAAATGAAAAATGCTTATTCAGAGTTACTGTGATTCTGATTTTATTAATTGCTACACCTAGTGACATAACAACGTAAATAATTCAGAAAAAATCTGCAAAGTATAGTAGGCCATTTGAAGCAATAATAGTTTATATAATCAGGTAGCGGTTTACTGTAGGAACCTATGGTAAATTATACAAGTAACCCTAAAAAAATATAAAATGGCATGAGACATGTAGGTTTGTGCTTTATGTGGTATATAGTTCATTCTCACATTAAAGCAATCAGCACAAGTAGAGCGAAGCAATGCCGTAGAAATGCAGAAACAAATTGGGTCTTTTTCGCACATTTTTGACGCGAAATTAAAATCACTGTTTTTGCCCCTATTTTCTTACTGAACAACCTTTCTTCAGTTTTTATTCTTTATTGTTGATGTCTTGAAGCCTTCTAACATGGGGTGGATTTCATCTAAACAATCCTTAGGGAAAGTGGTTATCTTAGGGGGGGTCCCTAGGAAACCCCCCGTTATGCACTAACGGAAGTGCAAAGCCTTATGCAGTTAAGTGTTACAGTTTATGTAATGTAATCTTAAAACTATCCAAAATGTATACCGGGTATGTAAAGTTACTTTTGAAACATTACTTACGCAATGAGCATTTTTTAGAAATAAGATTAAAACAAATTGGCGCGGGCTCAAAACATAATACAAAAATCCGGAAAGAAAAATTATATTTTTACTTAATGTTGACATTGGCTCTGTGTGGCTGTGTAAATTCGTTTGTGTCACAGCATGCATAAAAGATGCTTTAATCTAGACTATACATTTATTATTAAGAACGGTACCGGAAAAATAATAAATTTGGCAATGTCATTGTCGTTGACGCAAAGAACGACACAGCAGCGCGACGATAATACCAGTGAGAATTTGACTAACCTTAACTCCACAATTGGTCGTTTTCAGTTCAGAAATATATGAGCGTTCAGATGTTTCCTGCAGACGATAATGTCCAAATGTACGAGTATAAAAGCGTTACATTCCCTACACGAGTGTGTAAGTTCACAAACCTACAAGCAATGGAAAAATGGCAAGCTCGTTCTGACGACATCTTTGTTGTTTCATACCCAAAGGCAGGTAAGAATTGTCAATTTCTGTTTTATTCAACATAATTTCCAAATAATAATAGAAACATCAATTTGCCAAATAAACGATCCTTTCGTTTTGCTTCCCCGGTTGTTTGCAATTCACAACCAAACAGCCTTCACAACATCTCCACTCTTTTAATTTTGGACAAATAAGACATTATTTCAATATCTTCGATGTAAATTTCAATAAGAATAGGTAATGATTGATCAGGATTAAAATTTAACCATGTTATTAAATTAAATTTAAATATTTATTCAAGGACACTCTTCAACATTATTACAGTATATACTGCTTGCACGTATTTTTATTTAAAAAAAAATACACAGGGACTGGTGTTGTGAAATAATTGGGGAAAACACAAAATAACCTCTGCACTAATTCACACGCTTGCCGTGTCTAATTTCGGCGCTGGTTTTAGAAGTAGGGTGCTAAAAAAACACGCAAACTGCAGGGCATTGAACAATAGATATGGCTGGCAAACATTACTTCACGGGTCAATTGTTCTCTATACACAAAATGTCATAAATTGCAAATGACAATTAATGTTACGTTTTAAGTTGTGGTGATATGTTAATTCTAATTCCTCAGATGTAATGTAACGTAACCCCTCTTAATATAGAGATAGGCAGATTCTTGATGTTGCATGGAGCATATTATTTTGAGCCATGTAGCTAAACATCTGAGCCAGCATAACATCCTCTTTGACTCGCAGCATGGCTTCAGAGAACGACTTTCAACAGTTACCCAGCTTTTGACTTCCATCCATGACTGGGCCACCACACTTGAACATCGTGGACAGACCGACGTGATCTTGTTAGATTTCTCTAAGGCGTTCGATAAGGTTTCCCATCAGCTCTTATCCGTCAAGTTGGATTTTTACGGGATTAGAGGGTCAACACTCCGCTGGATCAACAGCTTTCTCTCTTCTCGCCAACAGGCAGTGTCTGTTAATGGCAGACACTCCCACTGGGGGAATGTAACATCAGGCGTACCACAGGGATCGGTTTTGGGCCCGGCACTATTCTTATTGTATATCAACGACATATAAGACACAATTCACTCTCAAATCCGCTTATTTGCTGACGACAGCATCATCTATAGAGATATAAAAAACCAAGAAGATCACCAAATTCTGCAAAAAGACCTGCAGACCCTGGATAAGTGGGCTGAGGATTGGCTGATGGAATTCAACATAAAAAAAGTGTGCTGTCCTTCAAATTACACGCAAAAGGTCGCCGAGCCTCTTCCAATACACCATCCTTGGCCAGCAGCTTGCTATTGTTGAACAGCACGACTATCTTGGCATATCCATTGCAAATGATCTCCGCTGGAACACTCATTGTCAACACATCATCAAAAAATCTAACAGCACTTTGGGCCTCTTACGCAGAACATTAACTCCTTGCTCAAAAGACGTCAAGAAGAAGGCCTATGAGTCCCTCGTTCGTCCGCGCCTCGAATATGCATCAGAGACTTGGAACCCACCCACAACAACTTTAGTGGACAAGCTCGAGCAAGTTCAGAGAGCAGGAGCACGATTTGTGTTTGCTGATTATCGCAGGACGACCAGTGTTTCATCACTTATTCAACAACTTGGATGGGAGTCTCTTCATGTCAGACGTCTTCTGGCACAATAAGTAATGTTCTTCAAAATTCACCACCAACTTGTCAATATCCAGTTCCCAACATGTGTTGTTCCAGCTACATACATTTCAAGGAATGATCATCAACTTAAGTACTAGATCCACACTACAAATACAGATCTCTATAAGTTTGCCTACTACCCAAGGTCCATACGTGTTTGGAATAACCTTCCAGCTCAAGTGGTCACCATTTCTACTGCCTCTGCTTTTAGAGAAGCAGCCCTACCAGCCATCAGAGCTTTGCTTCCTCCGTCTGGCAGCAAATTGATGTAAACCATTCCTGCCTCCTGTATATAGTGCACATTTTGTTCTGTTTTGACTGTTTTGTTGAGACTTGCTTCCAGTTTTTTTGCATCTACATCTACTTTTTACTTGCACCTTGTGGCTGGAGACGCCATTTTCGCACTTCATCCTAGTTTAGCTCAACGAGCTGCAATAAGGATCATCATACCAAGTACCAAGTACCATGCCGCAATACCAGGCCGGACCCACCTGATTGCGTAATACGGTAATAGCGCCATCTCTGGTCAGGTTAGGTTAGCGGCAAATCGTGAGAAAATATTTTGGAGATAACAACTTGGCCACTCACGGACATGTTTGTTTTAAATTGAAATGAAGCTAGCAATCTGATTGAGGATTGCGATATAATTGTGTACGAGAGATTTTGAACTCCAGTTTGATTCATCGAGAGCAGATTAGTTCAAATCATTTGTGTTGAATTAATTATATCTCTGAGCTGGAATCAAGAATGAATGATGAGACTAATTACTTTTACGCATGGCAAATTAAATCAAATCATGAAACGAGAAGGACAACCTAATATGCTGTGTGTCAACTGAGTTTTCTCTACCAAGTCTCCTACTTTCTGTCCTCCTATCCTCTTATGTTTATCCACTCGGAGCTCGTAAATATCTTCATGGTAATGATGGTATCATTTTTATATGTTTGAGATTAGAGGACGTTCACTTCTAGCCTTTATGACCTTTCTGCTCATATCATGTGTTTTTGGCTATTATTGTTTTCGTTACTATACTGTTGAACATGACTGTAAACGTCGCTATAACTGGCAGCTGGGGCTTACAACAGTTAAAACGACTTTTATTAGTTATTTGCACGTTCCGAGTTAAAACGACGTTTTATTATGGTTATTTTAAAAATATGTATTGTTGTATATTGTTTTTGATAACTAAGCTCCTTTTCTCTGTTCATATAAAATAATTATTTCTACACTGACTAACTGACCGTTTCATATACTAATACGCTGATCCTATTACGAACATTGAATTGGGTTCCGCATTTAGGCATCCGGTATAAACATACATATAGGCGTATACAAATAGGGGGCCCAATCTCAGTTCACAGAAGTAACTTTGCACTTCTCATTTGCACTTTCACAAACTTATTTCCAAGGAACTACTTGGATTCAAGAAGTAGTATCAGGTCTTGTCAACAAGGGTGACCTGGAGAAGTTGAACAAAAGCCATACTTTTTTCCGTGTTCCTTTCATAGAAGCGACATTCTTTGATATACCCGAGGTGAGTTTTATTTTATAAAGTCCTTGCCTTTTCAATATTAAAAGGAAGATATGAATTGCATATGTAACAAATATGGCGAACATCTACTGTGATTTTGAGTTAGTTATGACTAATATTACCTTGCAGGTAAGTCTGCCGTTCTTTGAGTTCAGTGGCGTAGCCAGGGGGGGGGGGGGGCTGCGGGGAATCTTGCCCCCCCCTGAAAAATTAGTTATTTTCTGCACATGTGTCAATTTACATATAAAACAACATAGGCCTATACAATTTCATTATACTAACAAATTTTAATATATGCTAATTGGCGGATTTAGTGGCGCATAAGGTACCTGACGCATTGTAAATGTATAAAAATATAAAAATAAATAAAAACGGAAAATTTGGCGCCCCTGATGCTTTCCCCCTGAAAATGTGTGTGCCCCCCCCCCCTGCCCCACCTGAAAAAAAAACCTGGCTACGCCACAGTTTGAGTTAAAGCAACCATAACATTTTGTCAAACCAACATTGCAGATCATACGACTAATATTTTGAATATTATTGAAACAAACCTCAGGCACCTCCAACTCACGAAATCGTCAACAAAATGAAGTCACCGCGGACAATCAAGTCTCATCTCCCAGGTCACCTTCTTCCACCAGATGTTTTCCAAAAGAAGGCCAAAATTGTCTACATTGCCAGAAATCCAAAAGATCTGTGTGTATCCTATTACTACTTTCATGTAATGAATCCGACTTTACCTAAACCGAAGTCATGGAATGCGTTCTTCGATGACTTTTATTCCGGGAAAAGTAAGTTTTGTTCAATTCCTTCAAAATGCAACCATTTCAATTCAAAGATGGAGTCCTAGCTCTAATAAATAAAAAAAATTTGATAGCTATGATCATTTTCAGAAGTCAGCGTAAACTAGTTGTAATTAAATACTTGCGTAGATTTCTATTAAGGCCAATATCAGTCAGGAAAAAAATATAATAATGATCATGTTTTTAAATAGCAGCGTAAACAGTCCCAAAGCGCCGTTGCCTATTATTATTATTACGCCGCCATCAGGAAATCGTCACAATCATTTTGCTTCATCTAGGGTGGCAGCTGGCCAAGCGCACATCCCTAGCTGCACTTGGAATGTAATATTCCCCATAACAGCTCCCTAGATTTCGCTTGGGCCAACGAGGCAATTGAGATTAAGTATCTTTCTTAGGCTCGTGAATCCTGCTCTTAATAGCTGAAGATGTGGTCACTGACCTTTTGCAATTGAGAAGTTTTAAAATGATCAAAGGTCAATATCCCAAAAATTGTCGGATATAGAACCTTACAATACTAAGGTGAAGAGGCCTTTATTTTAAATTAACAACTTTTAAGAAAAAAAATCGTTATTGTAGTGGGTTAATTCTATAGAGTTGAGCCAGGGCCGATGGTGAAGTATGCCCTAAATTAGACCGCGTGGACTATACTGTTTGAAATTGTCAATTTGTACTGATGTAGTAGTGCTTTGACATTGTTTTGTATTGATGTTACTCTTTTTTTTTTTTTTTTGCATTGTCGTTTTATTGATGTGATTTGATCGTCGTCTGTAAATTACAAACACAAAATATCCTAACTATACTCCTCACAGTGATTAATCATTGTGGGGATTCTTTGAAGAATTTTTATCTAAAGTAAAAATGATTTTTTTCAATAAAGATGATGTGTTTATTGTTTTACGGATTCCTTCAAAATCGTATAAAGATCTTGCGCTTTACCATCGTTCGATTGAAAAAAAACTTTGAATTACAGAAAAAAAATAAAAGCAAATAAATAAACTGACATTTGAGCAAAAGGATTAATATTCATTTTGATAATTACAGTCAATGTACCACATCTTATAACATTTATCCTCTTTTTTACTTACGCACAGTTACCTTTGGCCCTTGGTGGGAGCATTACCTCTTCTACTGGAACTTACGCCATGAACCCAACGTGTTGTTCTTGAAATTCGAAGACATGAAACGTGTACGTTTCCAACGACAGTTATAAATTATTGAACTACTTATTTAGAGGATAATATATAATTATAAAAACAAAAAAACACGCGTTTTTTTTTTAAATTAAAATTAATATCTTTGATTATTCTATTTTATACCCAAAGGATCTCAAAAAGGTTGTGCTTAGGACTGGCAAAGTTCCTGTGGTTACACAGTTTCGATACATAATCGACCGATATTTGACTTCTGTTCATGTTGACGCAATGAGGAGGAACCCTATGAGCAATCCCTATCCTCTCTTCATTGGCACGACAGCAAATGGAAGCCACAGAAAGGATGGAAACGCCTCCAAAGAAACTACGAAAACATGACAGGAATGTACATTTATGAGAAAAGGTTTGTCATATTGAAAGCTTCTAATACAGTGGGAGTACAAAAAAACCTACATTCCGAATAAAAAATAATAAAATAGTTAAGAATGTTTTGATCAAATGTTTGCGCTGGTTATAAAGAATGGATAATAAAAGGCTTTCAGAAAAGTTTTTATTTGGGTCATTTGGACTTGGAGAGAAAGAAGTTAAGCCTATTTTGCCGAGAGACTTCAAAAATTATGCTTGGACGATTTTGAGCGAAACAAAGATGCATTCAATACGTAAACGTAACATGGTCTTCAGCAGTGATTTGAGTACATACATTTAACACCAAATTATGTGAACAATTAGAAGGTGGGAAAGGCGGAAAGTAAATTGGAATGATTATAAAAAATAAAATATGTGCATTTCTGTGAAATTAATGTTCACAAAATGTTCAATTCCTAAATAAGAAATTAAGATAAGCTGGTGTCAGACCCAAAGTTACTTTGGGTCAGCAAGATTTCATAGTTTTAACATACAACGGAAACTTGGGAGTAAAAGTGAAACCATAGAAGTTTTGTATTCCGTTTTTAAACAGCAGTGGCGATAATTAATTTTAAGGTTTTAATTCCGAATTTATTTACAGAAGAAAACTTCAGTTTTAGTTCTTCTTGCAACTTATGGACGCTGAGTATACTGTATTTTTGCAAATAATTCACCTTAGAGTTTTGTAAAACAAAAATCTCTGAGCAGTTACATTATGTTCATGACTGAGACATTGATATTGAGTGATTTTCAATAACTGACCTCTTTATGATTGAACATGGTAATTTATTTTTTGAAGATATTTTATTTATAATTATGTTCAAATAGACCATTTTTTACAAACTATGTTTTTGTCGAGAAGAAATCGATACAATCTGAATTGCAATGTGTGAATTGTCTTTGCTATACTGTTTTATTGGTACCCGCGGTGTCCGTCTCTCCGCATTGTATGGCTAAACTCGGCCAAACTGATTTAAGGTCCCCGCAAAATTGACATAGTTTCTGAACCTAAGCCTCGAAAACACAATAAAAAATCTTCTGATCGCCTGTTGATCTCTGTAACAACCAAAGCAAACAATTAAGCAAATAACGTTTAAGAGGATCCCTCATTGGCTCGGAGGCCCCCCATATATTAAGCTATATACCACTTGGAAGCTTTTTTTATCGCGATTTTATCTGTAACGGTGTCATAGTTATGCTACTCACGATTGGGTTCCAAGAGCCAAACTGAAAATCGTCTTTCAAGCAACACCACTTCAGCGAAATTCAAAATATTGACTTGTGCGCGTTGTGAGGTGGTGACGTCACCAATTGTGTAATCGTCTATGACTTCTATGCAAGTATTACATAATTTGGCACCGCCAGTGGTGGAAACCAATCCCATTCACCTTTATCGCTCGCTTCTGCGCTTTCGAAGACATACCATGGTTTTCTCTAAAATGTGCTCAAATAAATCGAATTATGAGCAATACGAATACAGACAGACAACTCCAGGAGACTATGTCCGTTACGTATGATGAAGTATGCACATGTCGAGTTGTTGTTGTGGACCTTTGACCCTTTCATTTTGCAAATCGATCGAGGCCCTACCTTGGCATATAGAAAGTTTGATCCATTTCATGTTGACCGTTGACCCTTAACGGATGGGCTCTTAGAGCGGGGTTACTGTGGACACCTTTTACTTTGTCACTTTTCATTAATGCCTACAAGATGGCATAGCTATGTAGGTCAATTAAGCTTTTATATTTGACCCCTAGATGACCCCCATTTGACTTTGACCCCCATTATGCACATAAGACAAGAGCTTTTCCCAGTGGTTTCTTGTGAACACATTTAACCTAAATATCTACTTTGGTTGATGAGTTATCGCGTTTTTGCTATTAATTAGGCTCATTTGCATATCTTACACGTGACGCCTGGGGCCAATTTTCTGTCACATGATTCGTCTCGACATTATCCGCACTTTTGCACAGACATCACCTATCCAAGTGTATATCGCTTTTGAGATATAGCATTTTTGCATAATTAATAGATAATGCCCCAGTTTGATGGTTAATGAGTTCCGATATTAATTCGTGTACCAGCTGTATACACTGACCAAAGACAATGCTCATGCAGAATTTTCAGCAGTAGTGCACCTTATCTGTTAAAAGTAGCTTCCAAAGCTTTTGAGTTTGTTGACCTCTATTGACCCCTACGAGAAGTCAAAGATCAAACCATGTAACCCCATGTTAGCTGGGTCAGGGTTTTTCTTCTGACCGATTTTGGTCAATATCGTATCGGCCCAGCCGTTTGGCAGAATAAGAAGCGAAACGATGGTCGGAAGGAGAATGAGAAGACTAAACGCATAAGCAGAATACTATGCCCCGTTTCACGGGCTTAGTAACTAAACGACCCAGGAGACTATGCCCGAGTTTCAGTTTGACGTCTTTGACCCCTTAACAACGATGGCTTTACAGATCGTTGTAGCTGTGGACTCTTTTTCACTTTTGCATTGATTGTCCTACAAGATGGCATAGCTAAGTAGTCCAATTCAGCTTCTTTTATTTGACCCCCTAGATACCCCTTTTGACCTTTGACCCCAGAACCATTGTGCCAAACAGCAACAACTAAAGTAATAGAGCCTTTTCCACTGTTCTTGTGAACAAATTTTAACAAAAATAATCTACTTTGGTTGATGACGTTATGAACGTTTTTTTTTTTGTTTCATATTATTAGCTCATTTGCATATCTTACAGATGACCCTTGGAGCCATTATTCTGTCTGTCATAGATGATCGTCGCCAACACGATCCCGCACTTTTCACAGACATCACCTATCCCAGTCTTAATCGTTTTTGAGATATATCATTTTTTGCATATTAAATTAGGATATGGCCTGCGCCATTTTGAATGTGAATGAACTCCGACTTTATTTGTTATACTCCTATATGAGGATGGTCTAAGGATTCTTGTGAACAAATTGGAATCTATAGCTTGTTGTCGAGGACAAGTAGGCTTTAAAGATTTTTTACAAAATGGCGCGACTTAGGTTCCGTGACCTTGACCCCAATCTGAGTACCCCACATATGCAGCTTGGGTAGTGGTCATTCTGAGCGAATCTTGTCAAAATCGGCATAAGCCGTTGGCACTAGTAAGCATTTTGAAAAGTGGGAAACAAAGAAGAAACTAGAGGCAAATTGTGCCCGAAGAGCACGAACCTAGCCTTGGGGAAAAAATGACCTTTGAACCCCCATACCGAGCACAAATTTTGTGAAGAGTCGAGCTGCTTCATATGCATGTGGTCACGTGACCATGGTACCTTGCAATGACATATATGAATTGTTGAAATTTTTCACATTAATACCGGAGTGTCCCTTTAATGACCCCTTACTGAAACTTCGATCACATCTGTCTACACCCCATAGGGGCCTTGGGTCAGCGGTTCCTCTTTTCTGAACAAGTCTTGTGATTATAGCAATTGATTTGTGGAACCAGAAGAATTTATAGAATATTTAAAGACGAATGCACCTTTAATCGTCCCACATGACCTTTGACCCCATTCTGCTGTACACACCGTAGGGGTCTTGGGTCGTGTTCTTCTGATACATCTGGTGATCAGGCACTATTCTGTGCAGAGAAGCTTTTATAGAGTTCCGAAAATTTTTAAAGATCCCCTTTAACTGGCCCCACGTTGACCTTTGACCCAAATCTGGTAACACCCTATCGGGACCTTGTGGTCATGGTTCTTCTGACCATTTTTCGTGGAATCCGGATAAAAAAACCTTTGGCCTAGTAGCATTTTGAAGTTCCGTCGGAAAGAAGAAGAATCGCACAAATCAGGACCTTGCCGTTCGTCGCAACCGGCTAGGTAAAGAATCGGCACAAATACAAGGCCTAGCCGTGCTTTGCACACGGCTAGGTAGAAAAGAAATCTCCCAAGATACAGACCTATAGCCGTGCACGCACACGCTAGGTACGAAAGAGAAGACTAAACAGCATAACAAGAATACTATGCCCAGTTTCACGGGCAATCTATATTAAATTAAAACGCAACGTTGTCATGGGGAGTGCCATCAGATTGGAATTTTTATATGCGTTTCCTCTTTTTTTTTTTCCAGCGTAAGCACCGGCAGTCCTCGCCCAATCATAACTTTGCTTTCACAGCGCGCCGTGCGTAATTTATTTAAACACTTGCTGATTTGCCAACGATCGGTATGTTATGCAAAGGTGACTCCGTGGTAATCGCACACATCGCGTGCACGACCGCGTCGTGAACGCATCGTCGTGCAAGGCACGGCGCGCGCATATGAAACGCGTGATCGTCTGTACGCCTTGCTACGCATCCCCGTCTGTACGCCACTGGACATGCTGGAAGAGTTTAGAGAGAGAGGCCGACTGAGAAAGAGTGAGAGAGGGGATCGGGAGAGAAAGGGAGATAGAGAAAGGTGGTCGACAGAGAGAACGACCGAATGAGACAGAAAACGTAGGCCTAATTTATAGAGGGGAAATGTTGAAAGAGAGAGAGAGAAAAAAGAAAGAAAGAAAGAGAGACAGAGAGGGTGAAAGGGGAGAGGGATAGATGGTCAAGAGAGAGAGATGGAATGAGAGAGAAAACGTAATTTGTAGAGCTGAGGGAAAATGTTGAGGGATATAGAAAGAAAAACAAGAGAAAGAATAATGGACAGAGAGTATTGAGAGAAAGAGAGGGGAGCCAGATGAGAGAAAAAAGAAAGAAAAAAAAGTAGAAGTGAAGTAAACAAAACAACCCGTGAAAAAAAACAGAGAAGGAAATAAAAGAAAGGAAAAGCCAGAGACAGAGGTAAAAATGTAATTTGTAAGGGTATTTGGGTGACGTACTTTCTAGAGGGGGAAATGTTGAGACATAATATAGAAAGAGTGAGAGAGAGGGGAGAGATGGTTGAGGGAGACGAAATGAGAGAGAAAACGTAATTTGTAGAGGAGATGTTGAGGATACAGTGAAAAAGAAAGAAAACTGGAAGAAAGAAGCAAGAGGAGGGTCATAAACTGCAGGATGACGGTAACTTTATATGGGAGTTTGAGGAGTTGCGAGAAAAAAAATTGTGGCTATAACGGGAAGTATACGGGTTAGCTTAGCACATGGGGAGTACTTTTGAGATAAAAAGGTTAAACACTAAAAACTGAGATATATGGGATGAAATAATAACGTTTTATTATTTATAAAATGAGAACTACGACCACAGGATTGAAATGAATAACACATCATTATTTCGCTTTGGTTCTGGTATGACGGAAACTACGGTTTTATGACACGGGAGTTGTTTTGAAAAGAAGATGATTAAAATGTATACAGAAAGTTTTATGGGATTAAATATTGACGTTTCATTAGAAAATGGTACCTACATGAGCTACAGGACGGGAACTAAAGGAACTTGAGTTATTAAAAGTGTTAAGAATGTTGCGACTCGGATAATTTATTATGGGAGTTTGAGGTGGTGTCGCCGTAGTATCAGTGATCGCTTCAGTTTCAGTGATCGCTTCTATTTCAGTAATCGCTCCAAATCACTCAGCTAGCGGGAGCCCGCGCGAAGCGCGGGCCTCCCGCTAGTAGTAATAACTATCTGGTAGATTTGATGGCTCTATCCCACAGAGAAGGCGGTCCAGTCGGCATTTTATACATACTGAATTCCTTGCTTCACAGTATTGCTGCAATTTATTATGGTTAACAAATTGTCGCTCGATGAGCCAAGACTTTACCGGAAACCCAATAGCAAAGCCAACAGTGATTTATTAAAAAAGGTTCAATCTATATTATTAAAACGCAACTTTGCATGGGGAGCGCCATCGGATTGGGAATTTTATTGCGTTTCCTCCTTTTTCCAGCGTAGCACCGGCAGTCCTCGCCCAATCATAACCTTGCTTTCACAGCGCGCCGTGCGCAGGTTATTTAAACACTTGCTGATTTGCCAACGACCAGTATGTTATGCAATAGGGACTCCATGGTGATCGCACATGACCGTGGTGTGAACTGGGTGTGGCGTGAACGCATCGTCGTGCATGTCACGGCGCGCGCATATGATTCGCGTGATCGTCAGTACGCCTGTGCTACGAATCCCGTTGGTACGCCACTGGAAGAGAACGGTTAGAGAGGCCGAATGAGAAAGTGAGAGAGGGGCATATCTTTTGAGAGGGGAGAGAGATAGGAGGGAGATAGAGGGGAGAGAGGGAGGGAGACAGAGTGGGTAAAGGGGAGATGGAGAGGTGGTAACACGGAATGAGAGAGAAAACGTAATTTGTAGAGGGGGAAATGTTGAGGATATAGAAGAGAGGGGAGATGTGAGATGGTCATACAGAAAGAGAGAGAAGAGGGGGAAAAACAAGAGAAAGAATAATGGACAGAGTATTGAGAGAAGGAGAGAGAGGGGGAAGCCAGATGCATGAGAGAAAAAGAAAAAAAAAACGAATAGAAAAGTGAAGTAAACAAAACAAACCGGGCAAAAAGCAGAGAAGGAAATAAACGAAAGGAAAAGCGAGAGAGGTAAAAATGTAATTTGTAAGGGTCTTTGGGTGACGCGGATGAGAGAGAGAAAAGTACTTTGTAGAGGGGGAAATGTTGAGGCATATAGAAAGAGTGAGAGAGAGAGGGTAGAGATGATCATACTGAAAGCGAGAGGGAGAGATGGTTGTGGGAGACGGAATGAGAAAGAAAACGTAATTTGTAGAGGGGGAAATGTTGAGGGATACAGAGAAAAAGAAAGAAAACGGGAATTAGGAGGAAGCAAGAGGAGGGCCATAAACTGCAGGTTGACGGGAACTCTGAGTTTGAGGAGTTATGAGAAAAAAAAAGGCTATAACAGGAACTTACGGGTTAGCACATAAGGAGTACTTTTGAGATAAAAAGATTAACCACTAAAAAGTTAAATAGAATAAAATAATAACGTTTAAATTATTTCGAAAATGAGAACTGCGACTACAGAGTTAAAATGATGAATAACACGTCATGTTATTTCACTTTGGTTCTGGTGTGACGGAAACTACGGGTTATGACATGGAGTAGTTTTGAAAAGATAATTAAAAAGTACGGAAAGTTGTACGGGATTTAATATTGACGTTTCCTTAGAAAATGGTAACTACATGAGCTACAGGATATGACAGAAACTAAAGGAACTTAAGTTATTAAAAGTGTTAAGAATGTTGTGACTCGAGTAATTTATTACGGGAGTTTGAAGTGGTGTCGCCGTAGTATCAGTGATCGCTTCTGTTTCAGTGATCCCTTCCATTTCAGTAGCTTTCAGTGATCGCTCCCATTTCAGTGATCGCTCCCGTTCACTCAGCTAGCGGGAGCCCGCGCGAAGCGCGGGCCTCCCGCTAGTAGCCATAATTGAGTGACTGTTCCCGGTCTGAGAAAAGTAGATTAAGATATTTTCCGTTACTCCCCCTGATAGCGCCTATACCTCATGCAATTCCATCGGTTAGCATTAGAGGGTGTAACGTAAATCAATGGAAGAGCCGTGGTGTCTTTATACGCACGCGGCTGTTTTTGACCACCACCCATGCTCCAGGGGCAGGTCTCCTTCACTAACATCAAAGGTTTTTCATGCTCCAGGACCATGAGTGGTGGTCAAAAATCTCACACTTTCGTGTAACCATAGCTGGTGTCTGAGCTCTGCTTGCTACTCACGATTCTCGTAAGCAATGGAATTCAAGCGATTTTTTCACATTTCCTTGCACACTTATGAAGCCGGGAATTATAATTACAATATCGAGGAACATAGGCAACCAACATTTATCTCTATATTGGCGAAATTCAACACAGGAGAAGAGGAGCGATTGGGGTTCCTTTACATTGGAAGATGCATAGCGCAACAAGACTTACACAATTGCTCTACGTCACACGAATTTGCCAAGGTAAGAAAGAAAAACGCGTAGCGTATTTTTGGGCGTAAAATCGCAACGAATATAGGGTTAGTTTTGGGTTTATAGCGGTTATTACACGAGTATTTTTTTTTGGAAAATATATTTTTGGCATCCTGAAGTCATAACTTTCATGGATATTAGCTTAAATATATGCCGTCCGAGCAATGAGGATCACCTTTAACCTTTGAAGAAAAAAATCTTTCCTGATGTAGGGTTTTTATTGACTCACACTGTATTTTTTTTACGCGGTGGGGATCGTGTCACAAAAGGCGGGAAAGTAACATACAAAATAATACAGAAGCATTCGGCCTTTCCTCCATAAAGCATTATTCAACAACATTAACAATTATTACACTGCCAATAAGCGAACACATAAAATAATTATTGGTCTATTAGCTGATTTAATTTAAAGCCCATGAAAGAATTAATCCATATCAATCTGATGTCTGTTTTTAGCGTGATCCATTTCGTTTCAATAACCTGTGTCAGATCAGGCATTTAATTTAAAAACCAAGAATGTGACAAGATAACTCTTCTCATAGTCTTTTTAGGACTTGAAAATATATCGGTGGTATAATTTGAAGTGGCCTTATTATATTCGACGAAACGAAACAGGCCCAGTGCACCCGTTGGATTAAACGCTTTATTCGTCATCATACATTTTATACATTGTGAGTCAATAAAACCTACATTGAGAATAAAAATATAATTAAAATAATGTTTGCTATGGTTTTAAAGAGGGATAAACAGGTGCTTTCAGAAAACGTTTATTTGGTGTTCATTTGGACTTTAGAGGAAGAAGTTAGGCCTATTTATCTGAGAGACTTAAAAATCCGGTTTGGCCGATTTTGAGCCAAACAAAGATACATCGTTTACATAGAGTAACATGGTCTTCTGCAGTGATTTGAGTAAAATAAAAACATTTAACACCACGTATTGTTAAACAATAGAAGGTGGGAGAATAATGGAAGATTATTAAAATAATATCCCGGAGATTACAAAGAAAATTGCAAGTTAAAATGTTCAATTCCCACATAAGTAAGATAGCTGTGTAGGACCACGGTTTACTTTGTTGTTGTTTTTTTTTTTTTTTTTTTTGGTTCAGCAAGATTCCATGGTTTTAACCTACAACGAAACGGGAGAGCCAAAATAAAAACTTAGAAGGTTTTGTATCTGCTTGAAAAAAAACAGTGCGATATTTAATTTGTAATTCCATTTACAGAAAACTTCAGCTTTAGTTATTCTCGCACTTTATGGACACTTGAGTTATGTATTTGTGCAAAATAATTACCTTAGAGAGTGATTTTCAATAACTCTCTATGATTGAACAATCGTAATTTGTTGAAGATATTGATTATAATTCTGTTACACATAGAACCGTTTTTTGGGATGTTTTTGTAGAGAAAAAATCGATACCATTCTGAAATTGCATGTGTGAAGCCTTTTGCGATGTGTTATGTATACGTCGGTGTCAGTTTCTCCGCACTGTATGGCTAAAATGGGCCAAACAGAATTTAGATCTCGTCCCGCAAAAATAGTTTCTGAACCCAAAGTCCGAAAGGACACCAAATAAACCTTCTGATAGCCTGTGTCCATGTAAACAACCAAAGCAAACAAATTCAAGCAAACACAACGTTTAACTTGAAGAAAAAAATCTTCCTGAATGAGGGTTTTTTATGATAGTTGAGCTGTTAAGGGGGATGTTCTGTCAGAATAGTTCAATTTTGAAGAAAGCATGAAACTTTGTACATGACTTCTATAGCATCGGATTCCGAAAAAAAAACTAGACCAAAAAATATTAAGCTCGGGTGGCCGCCAATTGAATTCCAAAATGGCCGCCAAAATCACAATTTTTGGACATATCCTTAATTATACAGCAAATTAATAAACCAAATTTGAGGTGTCTAAACCGATGTTTTTGATACCAATGAACCTCTTGTGATCTCAAATTTTATTTGGAGGCGCCATATGAATTTCAAGGATGGCCGCATGAAATTTCAAAATGGCTGTCAAATTGGCATTTTTAGCCATATTTCCAGTTTTATAGCAGTTCTGATTAAGTTCAGGTGTCTATATCTGTTTACTACCCAGGAACCTCTCAGTGATAATAATTTGTTTTTCAGGTAAAAAATAGATCCAAAAATAGTACGCCCTGGTGGCCGCCATATGGAATTCCAAAATGGCCGCCCAAATAATAGTTTTTTAGCCATTAATTATTTTTTTACAGCACATAGAGGCAAGATTCAAGTGTCTATACCTATCTTTTTGATACCAAGGAAACCCTTTGGTGGTCTTATAAATTCATCCAATGGGCCATCATTTAATTTTTAAAGAGGGCTGCCATAATTGGCCAATTCGGTGAAGTCAAAGACGTCAATGGTCGCAAAAGCCTAATTTTACGGATTCTCGTGATATGTTGAGGTGCCACTGCCAGTGGGAAAGGACCTTTTCGGAGGTCAATTGGCTTCCCTCCAAGCTCAAGAACAAGAGCGAAAAGTGCACCTAGCAACTAAGACGGGCCCTAAAGCGAGCAGGGCAAGCAAGGGAAGGAAAGGAAGCAACACCCCCCCCCCCCCCCCTCCACAATGGGCGCTCAGCAGCCGATACCCTACCAGGGCTATCAGGTCCCTCAGAACCAGAAGGTGCCACCGGCGGTAAATAGGCAGGAAAGCTCCCTGGTAAATGACGGCAGGTGTAAGGGCAAAGCCAAGGTGGGGGTCATCCAAGGGTTGTGGTGGTCAGGCGCCAAGCCGGTGTGGCAGAGATATAGTCCTCCGGCGGGTTCACAGTCCGGGAACAATTAATGGTGAACAATAGGGCCAATCGATTCAGTTGAATCTTCACGCAACATTATTTCAGGCGTGAATTTCCAATGTAGGCTATGGAGCCCGGAGTCCCGGACTATGAGTACATGCAGGATGTGATTAGTTCACACTGGTGGCCATTTGACTACACAGGACAGCCCTCTTTCCACCTGTGGGTGGGCGGTAATCTCATGGAATTTGAGGGGCATGGCTAGGCAGTGAGCGCGGACCTTTGAGTTCTGTACGTGGTAGCCCGCAAAGACACTGTATCAAGAGTTCACGCCCTGTCTACCCCCATTCGGAGGGCGTGAGGTGTATCTACCTTAAGTTCCAAGGACACTACCAAGTGGGACAAGCTCCGGAGGGAAACATACCGCTAGCTGGCCAAAGGTGCTGTGATATGCCTCTCGATTGCCAATTCGGGAGGGTCTTCTACTCCAAACCCTTGTTTTTTAACTACAAAAAATATACGGGGCAGTGGATGGCTGAAAGCTTTAAACAGGTTAATCTGACCCCCGCATGCCACTTCCGTGGAGGACACTGGACACAGTACTCGGGTGGGCTCCCATTAAAACCTTGCCACCAAACAAGGCACTCGAGCTGTGGGCTATCTTTCCGCCACTGAAGCACTTGCGCAATCTAACCAGAGGAAAGTAATCTTGGTCCAATGCGACAACATGCCGGTAGTGACCTACCTCAAAAAGGAGGGGGGACAAGAAGCCCTCAGTTTCTGCAAGGAGACTCTTAGAGTAGTGCAGCAACGGAACAATTGCTCTGATAGGTCCCATTGTCATTGGGTGGAGAAAAATCCGAGGGGACACCCCCCTCTCCCGGAAGGGCACAAAGTACCAGGCGTCAACAAAATTAAAGGCGTCGTCGAGGAATGCACATCTTGCAGTTACTGTCCATTTTCCCTATTCACTGTGCGCACGTGCATTCAATAGGCCTATGACTTGTCATGCGTACTCTGCGGCTTAACGCATTGGACATGAGAAAACTCACTTCGTTGCGAGAAAAGTGCTCAAGGGATTTGCTTGGTAGAAGCTCTAATTGTAGAATATATTATCATCAATAACATATGTGAATTTTAGTATGAAGAAAACATTCAGAAAAACCGAAAAGGTGAGTTATCAAGAGTGGATTTTGGTAGGTGTATAATGCTAACTCTATGGCAAAAACTACCAGTGATAGCTGGGCAGATTCAAGAGGGCGCCATGGACAAACGGTTAGACCTATACTCTTCGTAGAAGCTGAACAACCAAATAATCTTATTTTCTATAAAGTGGTGCAATTTGGGTGACATACGGTGCTGAAAAGATCCGAACGGACCCATTCTAACAAGCCTTCTAAACATGTTGTAAAAAAACAAGCTTACTCGCCAATGTTCATGCACACAGTGTGTGGGTAATCGCTCATCCATAGCATGTCATTGATCATCAGTGACAGTGCCCTGGAAGTGGACTCATTTACATACGATCAAACTTATGAATGGATTCATGTCACAATGATTTGGTTGGGTGGGCAAAGGTCGAGGCCGTTTAAGTGGACACTAACTGCCACTATGACCTACTTCCAGCAGTTTGCTGGTCATTTGGTAGAGGCTACCGCGTCTCCACGTGGACCTATTTGCCTCCGCAGTGATCACCCAGCTTCCGGACGTACTGTGGATCACGACCCCCCGTTGCAATGATACCACGAGTCTTGGAGAAGGTTTGTCAGTCAGACAACTGACATGGTTCTGCTGGAAGCGTCAATGCGGCCATCGACTGTGGTTACCACGGCTTCATAGAGCGTTAGTCAGGGCATGTCTTTTCTCACTCAGGACGGGAGAGTGGTAAGTGGTCCTCCAGTCGACCCGTTCGACCCAGGTATACCATCCACGCTCTCAACCGACTGTCTGGCGCATTTCGGCCAATTGTACTTTGACGAGATTTTGAACACAGAGTACTGCGCTCCTTGCTCAGGCAGGGCGGAGAATCTTACGATTCTCGACTCCGCCGGTTCTATAGATGGTGCGCCAAACGGATGAGTATCGACCGCTGTCTGCGTCTGTCGGGCACATTTGGAATTTCCTAATAGAAAGTTTTCAAAATTGGTTGGTGCCCAAAGAGTCGGGGTTGATGGACCCACCGGTTGGGGCACTCCATCGGGGTTTTAGAGCCGACTCAGTTGTCTCTAATAGTTCGATTATCATGATCTGCTGAATAGCATGTTTTCGGCACTTCACCCGGGTTGTTCACTCGTTCCGGAGTGGGACCTGCGCTAGTGCTCCAGGTCTTAGAGTTCTTAGGAATTTGAGACGGGAATTGACCGCTCTGGAGAATGTCAGTCTCTTTGATGGCCTAGGAAGACGGCGTTTTTCGTGGCAGTTCGCCTTGCGGCGACGGTGGTTACAAAATCATGCCTGTTATTGGTCGAATATGGCGTGTCCATCCGCTCACGGGCGGGTTTTCTCACAAAGAACCAGACCTTGCCCGTTACGCCACCACCCGTGTTTTCTCCATGACCAGACATTAGCTGCGGGATGGGGTCAGGAGAAACCTTGGTGCCCAACACTAAAGTGGTATCAAACATAATGAAAGGCTTTGAAGACAAACACAGGTTTCCTCTCCTCGGCCATCTCCCTTTAAATCCTTAAAAGCCATTTTGCCACTTTCATAAAAAGAGGACCCGTCTTGTGCTTAGAGAGGGAAAAGCGCCATAGATCTAAAAAAACACAAATACCGCAACCATCCTGTTTGGCGGTGATCGTCAGGTTGTTAGTCATTTCCTCTAGGACATAAGGGATTATAGTCCAGCAGCGTTGGAAAGGAGCGATGCTACTGCAGCACTGTCTGCCAGTAGAAGTGGGCCACTCAAGAGCCTGTAGGTAAGTCTCTCGGTGAGAGACGGGGACATAATACTCTAGAGCCTTCCTTCCCTTTCCTCTTCCACCGCCTGAGGCTACTAGTGGGGATGCTGTGCAAAATTAAGGTGCGGGGAGGGTAGCACACGGAGGGGGCATACCATATGAAATGGACATGGGTTGATAAGACTCGTGCCTTCCAAACTAAGGGCATTCGGGACCCACTGAAATAGGGTATTTTGGGTTGATAGTCTGTATTTTAATCAAGATTTTTGAAGTTAAAAATCTTTCCGCCATCTTAAAATCCAATATGGTTAGCCACCTGAAAAAAATTATGATCACTGAAAGTTCCTGGGTATGAAACATAGAAATAGACACCTGAACTTTAATCAGAACTGCTACAGACTGGAAATTGCTAAAACTGGCAAATTTGACAGCCATTTGAAATTTTCATGCGGCCATCTTGAAATTCAAGATGGCAGCCTTCCAAATAAAATTCGAGATCACCGACGGGTTCATTGGTATCAAAACATAAGTTTAGACACCTTCAAATTTGGTTTTAGTTTCTTGAGAATTTAAGGATATGCCAAAAATTGTGATTTGGCGGCCATTTTGAGAATTCAATATGGGCCACCAGGGGGCGTATATTTTGGGTCTATATTTTTTTTCGGAACCTCTGATGCTATAGAAGTCATGTACCACGTGTCATGTTTCTTCAAAAAATTGAACGATTCTCATGCTTAACAGCTCTACTATGACTCACACTGTACTCTGACGGAATAAAACGTGTATCAAGGGTTGCACTGGCCTGCCTTCGTTTCTTTCGTCGAATATAATAAGCATTTGAAGTGAAGTCCAAATAGTGACAACAAATGATCAGCGGTAGTTTTGTTTCTCTGTGCATGCATTTGTTTACTTGTTTTATAATGATTTAAAAAAAGAAAAATTGGAAATTGGAGAAAGCACTTAAACCGTGGCCACAAACTGAAGTTTGAAGCACAGATTCAAGAGAAGTGGGCGGGTAGCGGCCTCACATTTAACTATTAGAAGGTTGTTCTTTAAGGCTAGTATGGAAACATTTTTGTGAAACTATTTAATTTTTATTTCTGAGCTTGAGAAAAAACAATGAAGCCTTCGTGAATAAAGAAATGTATGACTTTATCATAAGAAAGTCGGCCGATTAAGGGAGAGAAGGCCTGCATGTCGGCCCTTATAGAGGGAGGAGCTGGGACCAGGTTAAACATACATCGTTTACCCCTACTACAGAAAAGGTTGTGACACCTTGGTAGTAGTATGGTAACCCTCTACATCAAGCTTGGTAGTAGTAACTCGCAAATTGTGGTATCACTTTGTCAATAGGGGTCAATTGAAGTTTACACATGGGTCTAATTTTTAAAATGGCTCAAATCATGTTGCAATGTATGCCATATTGTCCGTCTATTCATAAGGATTTCCAAAAATGTATAGTTTGTATCATCTATGACCATTGGTTGCAGAGTTATAGGCTAAAAAGGCTCTTAAAATGGTAAAAAGGTCAAATTTCTATTTGTACACTCAAAACTATTCCTATTTATCCATGAGCTCCATTATAATTTGCACCATGTTTGTCCAAATCGGAGTATTTTTAAATTTGACCCCTGTACGATTTGCTGAAACATGATCCTTTTATGATTTTTGCTGTTTTGAGCCTATAACTCCAAAATTTTCGGCCGCAGATAGTAAAAACTATACCCTTTTGGAATTCCTGATGATTAAACTATTACTTGGTATACTTTCAACATGATTGGATCAATTTCAAAATTGACCCTTGTTATTGACTTTGGCTCCCGAAAAACCAATTTCCCCAACCCTACGATAACGCCGTTTTTTTGTAAATGTGACCCCATACCTACCAAAATCCGTTGAAATCAGCTTCTTTAAATTTTTTTCTACAGATGAAACTTACTTTATGGATACTATAGAACTAAAGATACTAACCAACAATGCTCAATTCAAGGTTTGAGATGAATCCAATCTTTCGTTTGATTTGCACAGTAAACTTTTCCTTTTATAGCATAAGAGTAACATAGGATACTGTGTGTAAAAAATTAAAAAAAATCAGGATCTGGAATTATATAACAGTTGATTTTCTATATGAAAGGATACCAATTGAGTTAGCTAGTTAATAGCGATTAGTAGGGTGGACAAGCATATGTACAAGCAAAAAAAACATTAGAAATTGAGGCACCCTCATCTGGAAATCTCTGAGTCGCCTTTAAAAGGCACTACCAGTGATCCACAAAGAATCAAAATATTAAAAATTGCAGTGTCATCTAAAGTGAAGGATTAATCTAGAGAATTTGCATTTTTTTCCAAATGATAAATGACAAAAAAGAAAAAAAAGCAGTTTCAGGACCTAATAATCTTTATATTTAATGCTGTAGAAGTTGTCCTTGATGACTAAAAATATCCGATTTTGTCTTTATACGTTTCGTTCACCCTTATAAAACCTTGCAGGGTATATTAGGGTAGCTATGCAAAAATCTGATTTTGATTACTTTTTGATTTTCTGATTTGACAAATCACTAACAGTGCCTTAATTGACTATTACAATAATTACTACTCAAAACATCCACAGATATTGTATATACAACAAGATTTATTAAGAAAATATGGATACAATATTGATTCAATAATAAATGTACAATATCAACCAAAATACGTATAAACATCTACATTGTTGACTATTCATATCATATATGCACAGAGATTACCCTGTGAATATGTGACTGAGTTTTTTTTTTTTTTGTTGCTAATAGTAATTCTGAGGAGGAGGTATTTGTGACTGAGTTGTTTTTGTTAGTATTTAAGGACACATCAACACTATCGTGTCATTTTAGTGTCACAATGTTTCAATGTCACTTATTCTCATATACACATTAGGCCTAATATGAGGCATGAACATGGGCACATCACAAGAACACTTGAGTTTGGTACAAATAGATACTAATGCGTCCTCTTCTTGATACCAAAATGAGGACCAACATACCCATTACATTCACAACGGACATAAAGTTTGCATGTAAACCAAACTGTCTTTCCACAGACACACAGTATTGAATAGGGGAAAATTTTCCCCCCCCCACCTAAAGTTAGAAATACCCAAATTTCACATGTCATGGAATTACAGATGGGAACGACAAATTTTATAACAGAGAGGTTTTAGCGCTATAATAATTAATTTTGGGTCAGTTTAAGTTTTGAAATATCAAACTTCCAGGGATACCAATGGAAAGAAGAAATTCTAAGGCCCCCCACCCCTTCAGGTGTGTTACAAAAATGGATTTGTGTAGGAGGGTCAAAATTTGAAACCACCAACTTCCATCAGACCTAAGATACCATTTGGCAATGTGTCCAGTTGAGGTACCAGACTCTTTTTCTGGGGGGGGGGGGGGGTGTGGAGGTGAGTGAACATTTTTGAGAGGGGAA
>JAMKCH010001368.1:0-39441 GCA_023653785.1 Ophioderma brevispina
AACTGTCGTAATAGTTTCTGGTCTTTGGAGGATAGTAACTGTTAAGTACAAAAAAAATACTTTGTTAGTAAACTCGCGAGAAATATATTCTTGTATCATACTCAAAGCCATTCAATATTATATAATTATTTTTACTAAGTAGGCTTCAAATTTTAAACATACCATTCTCTCATTAGCTGCTACCTGCACATTATCTGCTGATGTCTTCATTTTCTGTGCAATCTTTTGCCTTAAACTCTGCAATGTCTCATTTGCATGACCCTGATAAAACAAAAACACAAAAGATATGAAATACCATTCTAAGCGTTACATTTCACACGTTTGAAATTTAATTCCAAGTAATTTTTTAATATCAAGATTACTTTGCATTTTAATGTATCTAAAACAATTTTAGACCTCACCCAATCATAACCTCCCAATCTACTCAAAACATTTTGGCATCACAGAATGCACTTATCATAGCATACTGAGGTATTTGCATGTGATGCGATCTGGAAACCCGTCAGATGGCATAGTTGGGCTGTTTCGGACTGCCTGTCTGTTGATTTAGAGGATCTAGAATTGTGTATTTTTGCTTTTTATTGACTTATTTGTCAAAAATATTGTTACATCATTCCTTACTCCCTCCTTCCAATTCAATTCAATGCATCCTCCATCCTCAACCCAACCCTCCTACTCTCCTCCTCCGCTTGCTTCTTCCAAGTCTTCTTTGGACGCCCCTCCTCCAAAACCTCCCACCTTAAACTCAAAAGCCCTTCTTAAAACATGCTCATCATCCTTCCTCAGCACGTGCCCAACGTGTAATTGCTGCACGCTCTATCCATCTACTACCCAGTAAAAAGATGACGGAGCTCTGAACTAAATCAATAAAATTTCTTGTTAACATGATAAAACATGCCCACTGAATAAGAATTTGAGTTCTTTGCTTGAGCCACCTGGAGCCAGTGGACAGCAATGGAATGTTCACATTAAAATGGTGGATTAATTCATGTGGATCGTAATGTACGCTTCGGAAAGAGTTCCATATGTACCCCTCTTCCAAATTCTACAGGAAACAAATTATTTCTATTTATGGCCTAACACTAACAAATACCCTAACCTTAAGGCCAAAAATAAAAAAAGAATTTGTTACATATAGAACTTTAAAGAGGGGTACATATGGAACTCTTGCCTACGCTTCTTTTTTTGGAACCACCTGGGGTTGCCAGTATAGGTAGCTGTAAAATTTCCACATTAAAATGGTGGATTAATTTGTGTGGATTGTAATGTAAATGTAGGCAGGTAGACTCGAAACTGACTAAGTGCGACATCCAACATGGTTTCCCATATGTATCACGTAGATTCATTATTCAATCACAACTATTACACCATCATTTACCTTCAAAGATGTGATGTAATGTAATGAAGGCAATTGGTAATTTAAACTTGTCAATTCTCAACAAATACAAACCTTTAAATTTTTTACACTAAAGTTTACAATATCCCTATTATAATGCTAACAGACAAGATTTCATTATGTCTTACCACTATGACAAATTCATTTTTAGGAGAGTCACAGGTAACATGCATAGTGATAGGAGGGCCTTGGAATGATGCCCCGTGTGGCAGGATTGTTCTAGGGTTGGTATACTGATCCTCTACAGTGGTGACATAAGTCTCTGCTAACTGAAGAAGTCTCTCTATCACAAGAAGTTTGGCTGCCCTGTAGATGAAATGATAATAGGGCATGATGTTACAAATGGTCTGGGTTATAAGCCAACATTGTTTACCAAAACCATGCCTGTAAAAAATGTGGAATTTATGAAGTTTCCACAAAAATTGTTATATTTAAAGACACTATCAGTGATTTGAAAAATATTTGAAATTTGCAGGAATAGCTTCAAAGTGAAGGATAAGTCTTGTAGAATTCTCATAAGTTACCTTTTTCAGCTGTAGAATTGAAAGAAAAGGAAGAAAACGGCAGTGTTCCAAGATTCGATTCTCTATTCAATTACGTGTTGTAGTAAATGTCCGTTCGGACAGTAATGACTAAAATCTCCGATTCTGTCCTTATTAGGTTGCTTCTGGTCTTATCATTTGCAGGGTATGTTAGGATATCTGTACTTGTTATGTACATGCTAAAATCTGATTTTTGATGATTTTTTCGATTTGCTGATTTAGCAAATCACTGATAGTGTCTTTAAGAGGAAAAATTTAATTTTTCACACATATAATTCTGAAATACTAGGAAAGTAACAACAACAAAATATCAGGAAATATAAAGGCATCCACCTCCAAGAAAGCAAATCAGTCCTACATGATGCACTTCACAGTTCTTCTTCATACACTTCTTGTTCCAGAAAATGCTATCCAATATTTTTCTTTTTTCTAAATTTTGAAACAAATAAAAAAATTAAATTGAAATACCTTGATGGGCTTGGTACTGATGCAACCTCTGGCACTGTTGTTGCTGTGAGTAACCTAGTAGCATGTGATACACCATATGCTATAGTTGATCCTCCCATTGTAATAGTAGCTAGTTCTAATCTCTTGTAACACTGATCTATAAAACGCTTATGAAGGGATACTGGATCCTAGAAAACAAAACAAGGAGCATAGCCTGATGTTAAGTTTATGTTAATAAAGCTTTCTCCCTTCATAACTTTTAGTATAGCAGATTATATGGGTTCCCATGCACCCCCTTAAAACTAAATTCTAACATGATTTTTAGAATTTCTACAACATCTACTTAAAGAATTTTGATGTTACCAAAATCAATTATTGTCCCAAGGAGTCTGGGTGAAGGCCAATCTTGGATTAAGAGGGATTAATCGTACAAAGTGGTTCAATTTAGTTGAAAAGTATCTCAAATGATTCGTCTCATAATAAGGGGGGGGGGGGTGCATGGGAACCCATGTAATCTGCTAGACTATTTAGTTATAAAATTTATAGTAGCAAATATAGTTTTAAATTTATTTTCAGAGTCAGGTCAGGTTTCCTTTGAGGGCCTGCTACTGGTATCCTGGTAACCAGTCCTACCTGTCCCAGGGCCGAGTTGGCGGCTAAACTGAGACCCCCATCGGGTTTCTAAGGAAATCTGATGAGGAGGGTAGCTGGTTATCCTGGTAGAATGAAAAAGAAGATCTACCTACAAGGCCGTCAGTTCTGGAGAGCTAATGGCGGCCATCCAGCACATGCTGCCTTGCATGGTGGGCGTGGTTGCCCAAAGGTTAGGCCCACTGCCGAAAACTGTGGATTGGCGTCAGGAAGGGCATCCGGTCAATTATCTTTTGCTCCAATAAATCCTCACACAGCAGTATTGCTGAGGGCGAGGTTTATCCGGCTACCCTTGTTTACAGGGACAAAACCAGATTTAAAACTTTGATTTAACTAACTAACTTCACATGGCATCTACGATCTTGGAAATAAATAGTTGGAACACTCACGACCATGTCCTACATTGCTCACCCAGGCTACAGGTAAGAACCTACAAGCTCCTGGTATCACTCATTTGAAGGCCCCCAACCTTCCTCTTCAACCTACCCTTCTGCAACCCCCATCAATCAATGTTGGGGAATCGGCAAGGCTGCTGCTGACAATACCTCGATCAACATTGAATGGGGAGACGGGGTAACATTTTTTTAAAACCGTTCAATGTGTTACAACAATTATTTCCAAGATTTTAGCTTTGAAAAACTATGGTCCGATCATAATTTCTTGGAAATTAGATTGGCAATTCCACATTTTGGCCAATTACATTTGCGAGGGTGTGCACTTTGATATGGAAATCAAACTGTCTTTGATACACAACTGATGTATGGTTTTAATTGTTTGATAACTGACCTCCTTTGACCATGTGCACCATTGACAATGTGAATGCACTATAGCCTTGTGACTATACTTTGTTCCGGCTCAAGTTGACAGTGACGTCATGCTGTTTCAAACCAGTTGACCTATATGGTGAATTTTCGTACACATACACAAACTAAAATAGTGCACTCTAAAATAGGTCTATTTCTATGAAAATCGAACTTTCTTAAAACCACAAAAGATTTGAATCTCTTTATAAACTGTACTAATTTACTTCATTTTATTTTTTAGAGTTTAAAAACAAAATATTCTGTTGATTCTCGACTTCTCAGGTTCCGGCCCCAGATGCACTGTGGCTGTGCACGTATGGTGACCGTGTCACGAACACACTTCTTCGTATACAATTACAAATGAAGAGCGCCGCTCGTTACTCTCATTACTGAATGGTGACGTCATATTTGTGATACAGCTTGGGGAGATTTCGGAAATTCTGCTGTGTGTTCATGACGTTCCAGAGACTTCTTAGACCTCAGGTGGTAAAATTATATGTGCAATGATAATGGGAAAATCCGGTATGGTCTTGGCTATCGGAAGCTGAAAACAGAATTTAAATAAGACTTTCCGTTGGTGAGTGTTGGTGTTGTTTTTGTGTTAGTAATGTTGCGCCATGAGTCAATCCCGGAAATTGAGGATTGAAAAAGTACTCCTTAATAATCGTAGATTATGCGCGATATAATGTGACTAGTAAGATGTACTATTGTGTCGGTATTACTTAGATCATTCCCGAACCCACAGTGTCATCATTGCAAGGTGACATTTACTTTTACTAAGGTGACATTGCAAATATGCATGGCTATTTTTCCGGCAGTGGAACAAGTTTGAATTGGGAAATGCAATGGGAGATTGAATTGGCTGTCATAATTATGTGATAAAAAGGGTCAGCTAGGCGCGGTCAAGCATGTTTTGCATGACACGTACAAAGTACACACAGATTTACTGCATTCGGTTGTGTGTAATATTTTTTTGCAACGCGCTCATGTGGACAATTAGGTCAGTCAGGAATGTACTACACATGCACGAATTGCCGTCGTGACTAGTCAACTAGAATCTTTTCTAAAGGCTTTCAATAGAGAGGTTGTTTGTGCTTGTATTTACATTGGGTATGAACCATGCACACAACGACATGCCTTGCTTGGCCTGATCATGGTTGTGTTTTGAGTATCGACTCAGTGGTGTTTTTTTCCAGTACAAACAAAGAGAATCCGAATTACTACTTTACTACCCGTACTACTGATTAGTTCAAAGAGCCACAGGTAATGCTTAAAAAGTCCAGCTTGGCCGTTTAAAATCTTAGCGGCGCTGGGACCTTTGTCCATCATGTCCATGGCTGCAGACTTGGATTTCGGCGAGTCTCGCCTCATCAATGCAATGCATGGATGTGCAATGATGGGGAAGGTTCAGAAAATTGCCTAACTATTGACAAAATTGTGAACTTAGGAACGAAAATGAAATCCGTAATAATATGAATGGCTGATTATCATGTTATGTCACACAAATGGTGTCCATCACATTTAAGCCTACACGCTCCAGCTTACATAAAAACCTAAGCCTAGCTAAGGCTGTATAATAGTCCCAGTCAAAATAATGATGCGCCTTACCCAACACCAAATTGCAACAGAATCAATTCCCACAGAAATGTCTTGAGAATACCTTAAAAACACATCAAAAGTCCATAAAATCAAGGAGTGGCACATAGATTTTAAGGGGTAAGGTTTTACAGGGGTCAAAATATGAAAAGTATCAAACGCGCCGAAAAGTATGCCAACGTGTTGTTACATTTCCAGGATTAAAGGTATAGTTTTTGGCCCATTCTGCAGGTTATAGTTCAATAGTTATGAGTCAAATGGTTCAAGGTCCCATGGGGGTAATTTTTCAGATTATCCGTTCGTTATAAAAATGGTGTCAACTTGTTCGTCCTATGGTAAGAACCCTAAATATACTGGTTGCACCATCTTACCATTCGTTGCGAATTTGGAACGCACAATGTGACTGGGGGCTACAGGGTCATGGAGTTCCTAGTCCTAGCTGTAATTCTTATATAGAAAGTTCAAACAGAATCTATTTACATTTACTTATCTAGTGGGACAAATTTAACAGTTTTAAACCAGTCCATCAAAATCGGACCATTCTATGAATTATAACCCAGGATGACCTTGAACTTATGAGCCTATTGTACTAAAACTATAACACGTAGATAGGGCAAACTACTACTTTTTTAAACCTAGCCCCATAAATTGGTACATCATTTAAATCATTCGAACATTCTACTTTTTTACCCCTGTACATACTTGCCCCCTTATTCTCCATGTTTCTGCACTGGGTTGACTTTGGTAGACTTTTAATATTATTTTTGACTATTTCAGAGTATATTAACACAAATTGTTTCTGTTGCAATTTGTATGGGGTCAAATCATACAAATTATTGGACTTAAAGGGAAAGCCAGGGTAGGGAAATCATAACCGAACTCTGAGCTTGGACTCTGAGTTTATTGACTTTGACACCAGCACTTGACGGATGTTTTGACAGTGAAGGTGATGACTTTAGAGATACACAATAAACATGAAAACAGATCAATAATAAAATCAGGATGCCTGAAGCCTGCCTACGCTACGGCTAAGAAATTTTTCTAATTGGCAGTCTCAAGACTTTAGCCCTCACAGCCTCAATTTTAAAAATGAACTTGGCTTGTAGGTCTACATGCTTTCCCGGCACACTTTAAAGCCTAATATCCAACACGATCACAATTACTTTTATAAGCCAGGCCTATTCTTTAATCCCGTGCAAGTTCTTGCCACAAATGAAATACCCTGAAAGGGTACACTTTAAGTAATCCACAAATGTTCGCATTCTTGCAGCCCGGGCTTGCAGCTTCTTGCAAAGACAACAAGGCGAACTTGTAAATTTACCGCGATGCGTAAAAGATGTCCCCACCGAATATCGCGATCAATAAGTAACAACTAAAACTGCACCTCCCCCCCCTTAATTTTGGCCATCACAGCTCTCAAAAATAACTTGGAAAAGAAATGGTTACTCAAGCAAATGACTCAAGAAATCTTAAAATTCAATCATGCAAAAATCCCTGCCAATTCACAAATTTAGTAAAAATATGATAATTTACTCAATTTGGCAACACTATTTTTTGACACGAGAGCATCAACGATGCATGTAACCCTCGCGGACAATTTATAGTCTCACAGGCGGCCGAAGCTTAGGAGGGGCAAAAATGCCATGATTAACTCATGTTGGTATAAAATTATGCAAAAACTCGTTTTTCCCTTAGGCCACTTAATTGTTATAAACCCGGAGGTAAACGATTGTAGGAAATCGAAGCATATCTATTTTTTTTTCACGACTCATTAGGGCCTATGTCTACATACCAATTTGAGATTGTTGCCGAAAAAATCCAGAAAATCACAACAGGCATAAAATCATGCACGCACCGACGAATAGATTGCCCTGGGCTGACTTACTGTATTTTGCGAAACGAAACAAAACGAAACAGACCCCCATAGGATTACGCTTTATTCCGTTTGGGGGCACGTTGTGCATCATGACGGAATAAAGCGTGCAATCTAATGGGCAATTTTCCTTTCATTCTTTCGTAAAATACGTAAGCCAATTAATTATTCAGTTGTGATCATCAAAACTAGGCCACGGTTGCATGCCTCTCATTTGAGAAACTGGAAGGATTGAAGTTGTTTATGTTTTTTATCAGCCGGCGGGTCATCAAATTGGTAAATAAAATTGCATGGTTTGAGCATAATACTCCACTTGGTCTCTCCTATTAGGTTTAAAAAAATTTGTGCTCGTCGCTGCCGACTCGCAATATGTTTTAAAAATTCATAGGAGACCAATGACTTGGGAAGTATTGCGAGAAAAAAACATCCAAGTTTACATTATTTTGTTTTCGGATTTTGTGTCCTTTATTATTATACACATTTATTTTAGAATGTAAATTGTACACCAGAAACTAGGAACCGGATACCTGACACAGGACACCATACATGAGTCCTGACACCAGACATGAGTCCTGGCACCAGACAACTGCCTCCAGACACTTGACACCTAAACCTTACACCAGAATTCCTACCTCAACTCTGACTCTTAACTTCTAACACCCAACATAACCCAACACTGACACCTACACTCAACATGACACCAGCCACCTGACAACCCCATATACCCCATCACCTGACACCACGTGACACCCATCATATTACACCCAATGATACTCGTCACTGCCACCCAACATGACACCAGTCACCTGTGCTGAACACCCAACATGACACCGTCACCTGACCCCATCACCCGACACTCAACATGACACCCTTCACACACCCAACTGAGATCCGTCACTGACACCCACATGAACCCCCGTCATAACCCATCACCTGCCACCAACAGCCACCTGACACCATCCCATGACAACCCATCAAATACCACCCACATGACACCCATCAACTGTGACTTTCCACCCAACATGACACCGTCACCTGACACCCAACATGACACCTAACCCATCACATGAACCCCATCCATCTTACACTCAACAACACTTGCCACCCATCACCTGACACCCAACATGACATACCCGTCACCTGACTTTACACCCAACATGAAACCATCACCTGACACCCAGGCATGACACCCCTCCCGACATCAATCATGACTCCGTCACCTGACACCCAACAGGACACCACGTCACCTGACACCCTCACATGACACCCTACCTAACACCCCACATAACACCTGACACCCATCACACCATCATCTGACACCCAACAACACCTGACACCCACATGGACACTCAACATTACCCCTCACCTGAGCCCTGTCAAACCCTTTACACCAACAGGACAACCGTCACCTGACACCCACATACACCCATCACCCAACACCCAACAGGGACACTCAACATGACCCTGTCACCGTGACACCTAACATGAACACCTAGCCTTGACACCCAACATGACACCCGTCACATAACACCCATCACCTGACACCAACATGACACCCATCACCTGAGACTTTACACCCAACATAACACCACACACACAAAAAATTAGAAAAACCTAAAAAACAACAAACATTTTTGACACTCAACATCTGATGCATAACGACCCAGCCCTGACACCCAAAATCTCAAAGCCGACACCGACACCCAACATTTGACACCCAACACTTGACACCCACCATCACATCCAACACCTTACACAGCTCTGACATCCAACACCCAAAATCGGTCACCGGGAGGCTTAGTAGGCGTGGTTCCCCCCCCTCTCTTCCGCCTTCCCCCTCCCCCCACTTGAACCTTTACACCCTCATCTGACCCCAACATCTGACACCCAAAACCTGGTCCAAACCCAGACCCTATACATGCCACCCAAGCATCTAATTCCTGACACTTTACACACCACCCTAATCTCCACCTGACAACGGTCATAATCAATTACACCAGGAACTACTAAGACAAGAACAGACCAAAACTCATGAAACCTCCCCCTCCAAGAATGAAACAGCCCTAAATATTTCAACCACTCATTAGCCTCCTCATCCAACTGTTCGGGCAATGAAATTTAATAATCAAAATAATGTAGCGCAAGTAAACTTTGCCATCGGTGACAAGGGGGGGGGGGGGGGGGGGGGTGGGGGGGGGGGGGGGGGGGGGGGGGGTGTGGGGGGGGGGGTGAGCCAATAAGTTTTATGGCTATTTTAACCATGTTACAAAGAATACAGGATGGACGATTCTGAAAACAAAATGTTTAAAATTGTGCTCTCTAAAATGATAAATCACATATTGGTTTTATTATGTTGTCATCATGAAAAACGTTGACAAAATTTACTGAGTCAACGGGTCGGTCGGGGCAACCGAAACGAAAGTTATATTTTTGTGTCATCCTTATATATCTAACATGGCGCCCTGTGAAAAATGATAAAGGACCAACAAAAAATTCGTCACCACTGTGAAGCAGCAAATAAATCGTGGGTGGGTAACACACACACCACCACACACACACGCACACACACCAGAGACACCGCAACGACTAAGTATCCGTATGTGCATTCTGCATTCTTGCAGACGAGCAAAAAAAAGTTCATTAGGGACACATCAGAAACATGGACAAGGGTAGGAGTGTGTTTACATGAACAATACTATAATTTATAATTTACCAACAATGATCAGATCATCCCCGGTAGAGTACAGGTTGAAGCTGGCCCCATCATCGCCCGGGCATCATTGATGCCACTCCCCGTTGTATTTTATGCAACATGCCATTAATAAATACGAATAGCCGACCACACTCACTGCGGGACTCACATGCACTGTACTATTGCAATGTGTCTATGCCAACTCGTGCATGTTGACTGTGTTCTCAATGACAACCCCTGTGCAAACAGACGGTATCGCTCATGTGGAATCCACCAAACCTTGTGCTAAGAATCATTGTTTCGTCCTAATCCCAACTGTCCATCTGTTTGTTTCGAAAAAGATGTCTAATTTCAGCTACGTAAACTCTGGTACTAGTATATCCGACTTAAAACTTTGGTTACCTGACGTTTCACCGACCGCCAAACCGTACCTACGACAGCTGTAAAGACTCCCTGTAACAATACAAGATTAAGCCGCAGGCCGGCCAGAACACATTTTTTTTTTATCAACAGTCACTAATGTTGTTATCGACTCTCCCTCATGATTGGGTGGAACCGGGGGCCAAGGACAAAATAAACGAGATCACTTGGTTGTAATATACAAATAGATTGGTGCGTGACTACGGCGGTGTGAAACTAAGATCGTGCAATATTAAATTAGCTATCCTAGTGCTGTAGCACCGTGGGAAATGTTTGATGTTCGCCCGAGCCATCATATTGCAGTACCTTTCGGAGTCTGTGACACAGATACACCGTGGGAAATACTGGACCGCCGTAATAGTGCAAGGACGATCTGTCGACGTTATTATTTCGGTGATACCCTTGAATAGACGATGCTTACCTTCCTATGATAGGCATACCCACAAAAGAGCATGACACGCTCGATGTCTAATAGAACCAAAAACCGCTCCGAACGCCAAAACACACCCCGATTTCGGATATCGCTCTATGAATACTGGTCCCATATCCATCCCTACCCACTACAAATTTCATCGCGTACGATCAAAATTAAGCCCCTGATATTCTTCAAACATACGAAATCGAGATTCGCCCATCGTGACTAACACCCTCTCTGCGCTAAAGCGCGAGGTGAAAAATCATGTACACATTTTAATGGGACCCATACGGGTCTGGAAAGCGCGAAACATTTAATGTTACATATTTTTCACATTTCCAAGAAATTAAACAGGGCGGGCAACCCAAAAGAATGACCCACATTAACAGAACTAAAAAAAAAATCAACCCAAAATCTTAGGGCGAGAACTCCTCAACCCGCTTCCTTACATTGAGTTACATTATTATAGTCCTTCCAGAACTCCAGAAAATGTTGTCCACAAGCCCGTGCGGGAAAACTCATAAATTATGCAATTAGATACTTAATTAGCATATTTTACCCCAACGTCTAATCAGTTTGAGAACTCATCAACCGCTTCTTCTTTCCCACGCAAGTACATCATCGTACCCTTACGGAACTCCAGATCAATGTACACAATGTTGACATTTTCATTGCAATATTGACCTTTCCCTTTGACCTTTTTCCCTCTGACCTTTTTCCCCCGACCCCCTGACAAGACCCAGGGGGGCCCCAGTGTGATGAATTACATGTTGAGTAGGGGGTAATCCCCTCGCTACAATATACCAAAGTTTTGCTACTCTAGCTCATCCAGAAAAAAAATATGACCAAAGTTCCAGGGTTAACATTTTTATCACGGACATACAGACATACGGCACACGGACGGGCCCATTTTTTATAGTCCCCTCCCGAACCTTCGTTCGGCGTGGACCATAGATTGTTTACTACCATAGGCCTACATACCCCTGGGGGGGCACTCCCACCTTGGAGTTGACGCGTACTTAAGCTGTTAGACCGCATAACATTTTTTTACCCCCTATTTTGGGTGAAATGCCTGCAGAATTTGCGTGTCCTGCAAAATGTTCTAAAAGTCCACTGGAAAAAACGCTCTATTGTGGGGCATTTGGCTTTGTCTCTCACCCAAAGACCACTATTTTTATTTTAGTCCGTCTGCTCACCAAATGCCCCTGGTTTTGGAAACGCCAGCCTAGTTACACACCATATCCATTCCATATGTGAGTGCCCTCCCCGGGAACATGCCAAACCCTCCCCAAGCGACTGCAGGCCTAGACCTGTTCTTATGGGCATTTAAAATTTGGAGGCCTTTTAACGAGTGCAATTGCAGCTATTCTGAAACTGCAGGGTTAGGCTTTGGACAATGACTGTGTATAAAAAGCAGCCACCCTCTCATTGCCTGGCCAGGGTCATTTTCAGAAGGCCTTTTATTTTAAGTTTTAACAAGAATAGACCCCCTAGAGGTCGCTAAAATACACATGAAAGTGACTGGTTGATTAATACACAAATAGGCTATCATCCATCGGGATGAAAACATCAAGAAAATTGAAAAATAAAACAGTTGACCTGATCCCAAAAAGTGCGGAGGGAGGCTAAAAGAAATCTGTTTGTTTGTTTGTTTTCTTATGCGGCCCTATGAAAGCTTCAAAGTTTTTCATTTTATTCATGAGTGCTTCATCGTTCCTCATCTTCATCATTTGTACCCAGGGATGGTGGCACCACCATTATTTTTCTGGGGGGGGGGGCAAGATGACAAGTGGTGGCGAGAACCAGGTGGGGCAGGGGGCCATATTTCGGACTGGACCCCCACTTTCAAATTTGATCGGTGGTACATATCGGGCTTATCATTAGCATAGCTGCACAAGAAAAACAAGAGTTAAGTATGAAAATGACTCAGATAAAGTGCCAATAGATGGCAAAAAAGTGCCAAGTTGGGATAGCATCGTTTGAGGCTCGGGGTAAAAACCCTTTTAAAACTCATGTTTTTTAAATATTGTCAAAGCCCATGCAGTGTGAAAAAAATACTGTTGAAAATTAGAAAAACAAAACAAAACAAGAAAATTACAAACACATCTGTTCACGCATGAGGCTATTATTATAAACTCATAATCATTAAAGCCAAACTCCAAAAATGTGCCATGAACAGAATATTATTAGGCAAAATCTAAAGCATATGGCCTATTCATGATCCATTAAATATGTGTACCTGGTACGATCGCTGAGCGTACGCGTAAATAAAAATATGTTTATTTATATGTCGCCTAGCGAGATCCATATTTGGACAAGGCCGACTTCCTAATGGAAAAAAAATCGCACCAGCAAATATTCTCGACAGTAGTTTGACCTAACGTTGCTACGTATGCGCAAAGTTCAGGGATTCGGTTACAGTTTGGCAGAGGAATATAATGTTTTTAGTATAAAGTGATTTCCGCTACATCGCTTACTCGCATTTCGGGCCATTCGATTTTACGTGGGTTCAATTAGACAAAGTTCGTCAAACGAGTTTAACTTATAAATGACGGCAGATTGACGTCACTGTCAACTTGAGCTGGAACAAGATAGAATACTTTGTAGGTCTTATTGATGATCAAGTGCATTTAGTCTAATTAATCACCATAATCTAGGGATGGTACATTTAAATGAGTACTTCACTGCTAGGTGTCAGGATTCAATTCCATTTAAAAATAGGTCTGTGCTGATCGTTCAAAGTACTTATATGATTGTATATAAGTACATTGTTAAGGTTGTCACCATAGTCCAGGGAAGAAATCATCAAATGCATTGCTCATTAGAGTTTGGCTTATATTGAACCTCTGAAATAAGTGGTTTCTGTGACTAACGGAATAGTACTTTGAAAAACCACAACAACACAAACCAGGTCTGCATGGCACCATGTGCAGCCTCTTTCAAAATGCTGACTAATGTATAAGAAAGAGTTCATTGTGCAAAACAATGTTCGACTATGAAGTAGTATACTCTGCAACCAGCCAACTTCTGAGAGGTTAGGCTTGTGCCAATCAAACTAACAATATTTCCAAAAGGGATCAATAGGGGCATCCATGCATTAACAGGGTGAGTCAAAAAGTTTACACTCGATTCAGAAAAAATTAAAACTATTTACCAATTTATAAATGGTTTTATACACAAAAACAATAGCTCATTATATTCCTCATTGGTAAAGAATTCTAAAGTTTACCTTTTCGCATATTGGAGATATGATAAATGACGGAAAGCCGCCAAAAACAATATTGACAACGGTTGTACAATTCTTCAGTTCCACAGCAGCAAAAGCCATGAGTTACTGTCATCTAAACGCTTAATAACTTTTGTATTTGTTCTAAAGTAACCTTTTCATAATCCGTAACATGTTATGATAATATTTCTTAACAATAGTTAATGACAGTAGTGTACAGGGGAAGGAGGGTGAGGGGATGAGGCCACTGTCCCCTCCCATATGAGCCTTACCAAAAAAAAAAAATTAACCTACCAGTATAACAGGAAGTGGAAAAGGACAAGCTAGAAAAGAGTTGAGAAATCGAGAGGGAAGGAGAGGAAAAGATTGAAGGCAAAGGGGAAAGAAGATGGACGTTCAACGTCGTAATGGCCAAATATGATTCCCCAAAAGTAACCCCCTTCCCCCATCAGGGTTATGGAAGGAGTCGGCGGAACAAAGTGGGTCAACCGGCTGGATTGCACAGGATTGCCTAAATGTTTGCATTCAGTTCAGTGAAAAAGAATGTCAACAATTTCGACATTTGGTGAAGTAATGCTTCAAAATTTGGGTGAAAGAATTCCCATGATTGTTATTGATTGCAGAATAATGAAATAGTTTGACATTTTCTTGGTGAAGGTTTACAAAAAGGTATCAAAGGAAGAAAGCATGTCACATGGGTTATTGTGTAGACCTCATCCTAAGTCCTTTGGCAAATTCCACAACAGTGATTCCGTGGACAGAGTGAAGAAATGGGTTACCATTCTTAAGTTAGCATAACTTCGCAATGAAAAGTTCAAAAATCGATAAATTTCTATAGTAGGTGAAATAATCTAGTTTTATATGTGATAGTCGTTATCTTTGGTAGATTTTTCACTGCTGAAGAAAGATTCAAACCAAAACGAGTGTAAATCTTTTGAATCACCGATAGATGTATCCCTCAAACATTTTGACGGATAATTAATCATGTTCCAAAAAGTTGTACAAAGATGTAACTTTAATTAAAATTGGAATTGGAGGGCTTAGCATATACCTACCTTTTAAGTCTTTGTGACAAATTGCTATAGGACACCCTCATGAGTTGTTTAACAGCCAGCAGGAACTAGCACTATCTTCATTTGACGTGTTTCCATGGCAATCTGCCACTAAACTCCAGGCCAAATAGGTCTAGTTTGTCTACAATCTGAAGGCAAAATTGATAGGAAAACATGTTAGGATTAGAGCAGTCAGGTGAGATACACAGCAGAGTCATGGGTTTAGGTTTAGAACAAGTTCCAGTTTTTATTTTATGAATGTTTCTTAATCTTGACAAACCCAATATCAGAGCTTAACTCAAAACTTGTGCAAAACCTATTAAACAGTAGACAAGGTGAGTGTCATCAAGAAGTAACCCACATAGGACAGTTAAAAAACTCTACCATCTGGTGGGCTGGTGGTTCATGGTTGTTGTAATGGATTTCATTATTAGAATACAAAATGTATCTAAATAAAAGAATCAGGCAAAACCAGTTGCTCACCGGTTTGGTTGCTCTAAAACGGGTAGCAAAACGGGATGAGTTTGGAAGCCACCCTTAGAATTACACATCCCCATCCTAAACATTGGTAGTTTTTCTCTGAAATTGATGCACTTATGACTTACTAACACTATTTAGGAAGATAAAACCGGAATGTGTACTCAAGTAAAACCAAGCCAAAGTATATTTACAATTTACATATTAAAAATATTTTTGTTTACTTAGGCAAGACCTGCCTGGTCCTTCTTGAAGTGACATGTGTGTTGATATTTATAGGTTTCAAGAAATGCGTTTGACACATTCAAATCCGTGTTGGTATAGTGTGCTGCGTTCTAGCTTCAACAGCTTATCCTGAGTGAGTTGTGATCTGAGTGTCTGCTTCTAGTATCACCTAAACCTTTCCTGAACCATTCAAAGCAGTCTAGCAAGAGAAACACACAGAACAATAAGGTGTAGTCTGCATAGATTAGAGGCTTTATTTTACTGTGCAAAAGCATATCAACAAGATGACAAAAAGATGAGTCTTATTTAATCTTTCCGGGGATGGGCAGCAAACGCAAAGTGTTAAAAAAAAATGTGTGCTTGGACCAGAATCGAACGGGCAACTTCCGTATTACTGGGACGGTGCTCTTAGCAATTACGCTAAACAAGCCAGGATGAGTAGAGAAGCAATAGATTCATTCCTATCTAGGGTTAGGTCCGAAAGGGTCCCGATTTCTAGCGGGATAACATCAGGAATGGTTATTTACATATATGACAGTTACATTTGTCATTTAACTACTAGTGTACAGGTAGACAAGGATATTATTATCTTCCGGTGATGGCTAGCGCACCCAAGTGTTGAAAAAAAAATGTGCAAGTGGATCGGGTCTGAACTCAAACCAGCACACTCCATATAATAGCATGGCACTCTATCATCAAGCTAAAATAGCCAGGGTGGTTAGAGGAGCGATTAGTTAGATTAAATTTATAGGTGACAAGAGGTATTTCCTACACTGGCTGAGAAAAGGTACATCCAACACTGACTGTATTATTTGTTCAGAATTGTCTAACTTGACTGTACGAGATTGTCTCACCTCCTTATCGGATTCATGGTGCTCAGGATTAGGCCAAACCAAACAAGCCAGATTTCCTAGCCTCTTTTGTGCACTGTAGATATAGAGCACCTTCTGACAGAAGAATGCACTAAAAATCAGGGGTGTGAACCTCCACATGCTGAAATCAACAACACAAGCCAGGTGGATAATATCATTCATGTTTTAATCAGTATTCACTGATTTATTACTTCTGCCTTGAGCCATGTATTACTGATGACTATTTTAATAAATATATCTTTTTCAGTTTACTTAAAATAACATTTATTATACCCTTTGTCAAAATACCTTTTACAAGATGAGCTTACTTTAAGCATGATGTGCATGAATACGGTTGTGCCAAACTCTAGCAATTGTTTTTACTTGTGGATGTCACATACATACGCCTTGTAAAAGGTATGTTGGTAAATAGTACAGGTTTGTCCATGCATCAAACAAATAATGTGTTAACCACACATCTTTCGAGAGATCAATGATATACACTTAACACACTGCACCTGTTGTGCCTACACTATTCATACTAATATGCAATTGTATAAAGCAGAGGGTGTATTGAATCCATCCCACAATGCACCAGTTTGGTTAAATTTCACTTCAATGCGGTCATGTGATCCCACAAAAAATCTAATCATAACACAAAAAATCCTGACCTTTACACTCATTTTAGCCTACAAGGTAATTTTTTTTGCATGATAATGAAATGTCTTGAGGTTCTTAAACTTCTTGACCACTTTTAATCCGTAAGTGTTTAGTACAGTATCCAGTATAAGCACACTGCAATGAATTACGGGTTTGGTTTAAAACACCCTGGGTAGCTAGGAAGCTTGCCATGGGTATATGTCCTTGCCTTGCTGTGTCTATAGATCTATATGCTTCAAAACGCAATTATAGTGTTATTAGTCACAGTGATCCAGAGTTGCAAAAGCCACAATTTGGTAGGCCAATTGGGCAATTGTTGACACTCATCCTGCGAAATGCAAAGCCCAACCATAAATTACTTGGCACTGTTTGTCTGTGGTATCTCTTTGTGCTTTGGCATCTTGGTAAAAAGTTAGCTCTTTATAAAATAACTGTGATTTAGTGACTCATCTTCATTCTTCCTCCGGGTAAACAAGCAATTAAATCAAATTAAGTACTTTAACCCACAACTTTAGGATCATGGGTCAACGGTAAAATCCACTGGACTACATGTGGCCCTCACATTACATGGCCATGTTTTAGGTGACTTTATCACAATGGTAGAGGAAATGTCACTGAATGCAATAAAGTTCTCTCTCCTGAAATTGAAGGTGACGTTACTATGCCTTTTATGTTGCGCAGTCATGAATCGTACATGCTATGCTAGAAATCATATCATGATATGCACCTCAATAAAGGCGGCATGATTAAAACGCTAGTGGGAAATCAAAGAAGCAGTTATGACATACCTATAACTTGAGGTAACACTAACTATAGCAAGTATGAAGTTTCAAGGTTGGTGACTCGGTCAAACAACTAGGTATCCCCACTTACTCCATCAAAATAGAGATTTTAGTTTCAGAATACAATTCATATGTTTCTGATTACCCCAATGAAATTTAAGCCAGGACCTCACTACTTCAGAGCTAAATGTTGTGAAACCAAACAGTTGTTAAACCATGAGCACTAGGAAAACTGTATGCCTTTACACTTTTTAACAAGGCGGGTTCTCGAACCACAAGGTCCCCCGATCGTCGCCCCCACCCGGTAGGAGGAAAAGTAACATAACTTAGGGAGGGTTGTCCTGAAAACCAGAGAGGCTCCTACCATAAGTTTAATAATTTGGATGACCAGGATGACCTTGGTTATGACCCATACAAACCATGATGTAAGTGATTGACCCAGGATGACCAGGTTTTCTGACCATACAACCATGCATAGTGATTTGACCTGGATGAAGCCCACATGACCTGAAATGACCTTCAAAATTTTCTGCAAGATATTGACCGCACACCAAGTGTCATCATTCTCTACCACATGTTTAGAGATTGACCTGGAATGACCATGCATGACCTTGAAATGAATCAAAATTTTCGGCAATGAAAGTTGACCGCACACCAAGTTATCATCCGACCACATGTTTAGAGATGTGACCTTGGATGACCTCGCTATGACATTGAATGACCTTGAAAATTTTAGCACTGAATATGACCGCACCCAATACGTTTCATCATCCTACCAATGTTTGGCATTTGACCTTGAATGACCACCACATGACCTTGACATGACCTTCAAAGTTTTGGCACCGATGTTGAGCACACCCACCAGGTTATATCCACCAAATGTTTAGAGAGTTGACCTTGGATGACCCCGCGGACACCTTGCAAATGCATTCAAAATTTTCGGACACGAATATTGACTGCACCTACCAAGTTTCATCATCGAACCAAATGTTTAGGGATTGTGACCTTGAATGCCCTCACATGACTTGAATGACCTTCAAAAAATTCGGCACCGAATGTTGAGCAAACGCACCAAATTCTCATCCTACCACATGTTAGGTATTTGACCTTGAAGGACCCCACATGCCTTGAATGAACTTCAAAATTTTTGGCACCGAATGTTGAGAACACCCAACCAAGTGTATCATCCTACCACCTGTTTAGAGATTTGACCTTGGCTGAACAAGCGTGACCTGAAAGGACTTCGAATTTTCGGCACTGAATATTGAGTGCACTACGCCCAAGTTTCATCATCCTACCACATGTTTAGGGATTTGAATTGAAGACTCACAGGACCTCTTGACATGACCTTCAAAAATTTTGGACCGAATGTTGAGCACACCCCACCAAGTTTCAGCATCCTACCACTTGACTAGGTTTATATGAATTTTTGACCAATTTGACCCTTTGGACCATGGTTTTTCGCCCATGACCATCTCCGAATCATCCGGCCTACTTAAGCGACATATATCGTGCAAAGATGGACACTCCTACTTGCTTAGATCAAAGATATGTTGACCAAGGTTTATCGCAATTTAACCCTATTTTTACCATATTTTTGAAATCATTTGACCTTTGGACCCATGACACATGACCCATTTGGCGATCCAACCAAGGTCTGTGGGATGGTACATCTATGTTGCGAAGATGGACACCCCACTTGCTTAGTTCCCCCCAAAGATATCGCGTTGGACACACACACGCACAACACACCACACGCACACACGGACGGGGAGCATTTCTATAGTCCCCCTTCGCCAACAAAAGTGGGGTGGGACAAAAAAAGGCATCATTTGATGACGTTTCAGAACAGGTAATAAATATTCATATGCACTTTCGCTGACGTATGTTGACTTTTGCAATAAGTGATTAGCCTTTAGCGATCTCATAACTCCGAATTACTTGATGGGTATGCACGAAGGGATTTTCTTGACCAAAAGTGTAAAGAGTTGGCTATGAACACTCTAAGGGGTGCTGTGACACTGCGTATTACCCAAGGGGACACGTGGAAACCGTGATGCGAACCCAGCGATAACAATATGAACAGCTGTACTGAAGGAGTATAATCGTTGCATTGCAGATATGGAGCCACCCTACAAAAGATGTTTAACGTGCAACAGGGAAGTAAAAGGGAATTTTGTACTGTTTTAGGTCAGAACCGAGTTACGGGTAACCTGTAATTTCATGGTATTTAGCGCACAGTCTTCTTCAGAGTATATTTTTACTACTACTTTTTTGACTGTTTGAGTGGACTGCAGCAGATCACAGATCAAGCACAGCCTGCACAGGCAACGTTCGTTATTGCCATGATGCTCAGTCCGCAACGGAGATGTATATAACAATATAGGAATTTCGTTCTGTTTTAGGTAGAACAAAGTGTTTATATATTTTTAAGTGGCTGTAATTCATGAATGCTGTATGCAGGTCGATCAAGGCCAAAGTCACGATGTTCTACTGGTACTGCGCGGCTAGCATGGCTAGGCAAGTCACGAAGTAGGCTAGCAGCCTAGCCTGTAGTAGACTTAGAGTAGACCTAGCCAGAAGTTGCTCTGGCTTTCCCGCTACGATAGCCCTGTTATCTTCTCAACAGTTGTAGGAGGTAGGTAGGGCGTGCTTCAACGCTATTGTGAATGGGCTAGCCTTAGACTAGCCTGGAGATGAGGCGCCTAGATCAGGGCTAGGACTAGTAAAAGGGCTAGCCTTAGTTGACTTAAGAGTAGATAGCCCGAGGTTGCTCTGTCATTTCCCGCTACGATAGCCTGTTTATGTTATCTTCACACTCACAGTTGTACTTAACTTGTAGGAGGTAGTACGGACGAAGAGATCAATGCTACGTGAACGGGCTAGGCCTTAGACTAGCCGGAGACTACCCTGCCTAGCTCAGGGCTAGATAGACTTAGTAAAAGGAACTTCTACGTTGAGAACGTTTTCTGTGGGCGGTCCACACGGAAAAAGTCATTCCAGATTAAATGCATCTGATTTGCTCGAATATTTAGGGTTGCATTGCGAACTAGGTAGATTCGACAAAAACTAGACCCTACATGCCATCTGTACTGTGGGCGGACCATTAGAACTTGTCTGGCTGCAGCGGGGGACTACAGCTATTTGAAGCAGAGCCAGGAACCATGATCAGGCATGGGAAATGGGATGACGGGTGGGATGATGTGACATGATCATACAATACACTCTGGTCCGTTGTGTTTCTTCAAAGTTCAACTTTCAAAATTCAAGAAAATGTACGGCCCTGGATATGTATCCATTGCTTCCAAAACTGATATATACTTTATATCTTAAAAAGATCAATCAATATAATGTCTGGCTCATGATACTACTTAGTGTATTTGAAACTTGAAGGTGGGTGACCCGTAGCGTGGTCTGTTCGGTGTATCCGATTCGCACGAAAAAAAATCGGGGGTTTTTTAACAACCGACACCGCCGGTTTTGGTTTCCTTTTTCAAACACCGACTGCACGCAATTTCGGGTGGAACACGTCCACCGAAAAAATTGCATCGGTTTTACTCATTATGTCGATGTTTTCCATTACTTTGCACTGTAGTTTACCGAAATAACGTCCCAAATGTTTTTTCTACCACAATGGTGGTTGTTAATAAAATTTGTTAATTCTTGTTTATATTTTATAGTAATCACATAAACAAACGTTTAGAAAACCCGACCTTCAAGCCCGATTCAGTGTGCTTGACTTTCTCAATTCAATAACTTTGCAACAAGTGATGGCCAGTCGCATTGTATTATCGCCTTCTGTCGCAGTTCTTGACCGAGTGAATAAAATCGATCGGCCCAAAGCCGGCAAGTACGATGTTATCAAGCTTTGCACCTACGTGGAGAGATCATGCTGGCTCCTCGCGTTTCTAATGTCAGTGACTGTGTGAAGTTGTTTTACAATATACAGTCGTGGGAAGTTGTTAGTGAGTTTATCTTATTTACGTGTGAAATTCACTGGAACGGAACCTTCAATTTGTGCTACCGTTCAAGTTGTATCTCTGGGGAATATATTCGGAAATCCTTCATTACCGTGCTGCCTAATATCTAGGAACTAGGATTTAATTGTCGTTTTTATTTACTTTACAATTTCGCTGATGACTTTCTGTTGTGATATGATAATATTTGTTTCTTCAACTATGCCGAGTCTGTGTGGAGACTATTTCAAGAAAGGAAACGACGGATTTCCATCTCAGTTTAGTACATGTACGGTCTAGTGCCTCTCGTTCATATTCGGCTCTATACTTAAGAAAGGAAACGATTGGGCCTGATGTTCTCTTCATATTCAAAAAAAGAAAAAGACCATTTTGTAAGAAAGTTCTTTAATTTTTTTAATTAAAAATTACGAGAGGAAAAAAGGATACTTTTTCCCTGGCAAGAAAGCAAAAATAAAAAGTTTTTTAAGATTTTTATATCATCATGATTATGACTTCTACTTGGAAAGGGAAAGACAGAAAGAAAAGTGTCCCAAAACACCAACCCTCATCACAGACGAAGAATCTTATCAACAAATTTAAAACGTTGATCAAATATTTCTAACTATTTAAGTCATGCAGAAAATGCATAACTTAATCTAGCCCTGCGGCCGGCGCGGTTGTGGCCGCCCCTGGCACTGTTGTCATCTTGTGTTCCGATGCACCGCAAAAGGAATTCGCCGTACTTCGGTTGATAATGGGGGCAGGGGTGCATGTGGAAAGCCATGCGGGAAATGGGCCGAAGAAAGAAAATCGCTTATAAATACTCTAATACGGATGGGATCGTCTTTATCAGAAATTATCATGTACAAACAAAAGAATAATGAAAGTAAAGTTATGAATTTTACTGTATCATATCGTTCAATATTCGTTAGTTTAAACGTGAAACTTGTATTTGTCTACCCGTTTGTTTTTTCCTAATTTACACAGGGGATACGATGCGTTTACCAGTCCAAACAGGTTTTGTATCGTGTGCATTCTAATGGAATTGGGCGGTTTGTAGGTAAAGTGACCGCTTAAAATTTCGGTTTTTTGTAGTCGGTGTTATCGGTGTTTGTTTTTTGTTCGGTGTCGGGTGGTCGTCGGTGTTTTCAAAAAAAACCACCGCAACAGACTGTGCCCGATCATGGTTTGACGTATTGATGATGTGGTTGATATTCTCTTCCTGCATATGCATATCAACCAAAAACTTTTAAAATGTGAAATTACGAATTTTGAGTTAATGCTTCAGCTGTTGGATTAGTAAAAACTAGAAGCAAAAATGTAAGGGCGCCAAATTCCAAAATTAGCCCATGCCATGCCATGCCATGGCATAGCCTGGTGGGTGATAATGTGGTTGCCACCCTTTTTTAGATTTTTGTGCCCATAACTTCAAAAAGGAAATTTCCTGGGCCTTAAATTTCATGGGGTGGAATGAGGAAGAGGAAAATATGAACATTCTGATACCAAATCTCCAATTTGATGTGGTAAAGAGGGTTGGTGAGGTTGTCCAGTCACCCAATTTTTATGTGAGCATGAGATCAAGGGCATGAATGTATGGGATGCATGCGGGGCCTATTACGTCACATATGAATCAGTGTAGCCAATTATTGAGACAGGTTGCAACAATACCCCCTGGCGATTGAAAATATATTCAAATCCTGAGAAGGGGAGCCCTATTAACATGAAAAATCTGAACATACCTAGAGACTGACCTATCTCAGGGGATTGCACTAGCCTTTTAGAACTAGGGGTCAAAACCTTAGGTAACAGATGCTAACCTATATGACCCCCCAGAAATGTAAATGGTGCACCAAAACTTAAAATTGGGGCATGTTAATACAATGTCCCCTTTATTATTGCAACCCCTGTTAACTCAGAATCAGATTGGTGTATGATATTAGAGACTGTAGTAACTCGAATTTGGATGCCACTGATAATATACCATTGATATATCAAAAGGCCTTTTGATTTAAAGGCGAACTGATCTTCTTTTGAGATCTTAAATCAAAACAAAGCAAGGCCTACTAAAGCTTTAGGTAAGTAAATTCATCTTGTTAAACCCTTATCGAGGTAAGTTTTACAGGACATACTGTGCCTATAATTACACTGCCACTGGTTCTAAAGTTAGTAGGCCAACTGCTCAATGTAGATTAAACAAGAATTTGAAAAACATTGTTTAATAGCAAATAAAAAAAATCTGTACAATTTCCCAAGCTAGACCAAGCCTTGGTCTACAAGCTTAGCAAGCTTTGACTGCTGTGCCATAAAACAACCCATTTGTATGCTACGAATCTTGGTCTTGGACATCCCAGACAAAGGGGACGTCTCTACTTCCAAGAGTTTTTAAATGGACAGATATAAATAACTGAAATTTAGGAATTTTAATTAAAAAGCAGTAGAACAGAGTAAATTGGAATGGGATAGGCCATGAGAACACATGGAAGAATTGAGCTGAATTAAACAAAATCTTATGAAAATGGGCACTTTCAGCAGCTATTGTGATTTTTGCAGAAGTACCTTACATAAGGGGGAAAGACCCCTTTGGGGGGCTAAAATAACAAAAAATCTTTAAATTTAAATAATTTTGTTATTTTGTTAAAAATTACCTTTTTTATGCTTTTTGTTGACAACAATCGGAGCGTTCCGTGGTTCAAAAAGTTATGACCAAAAGGTTGGTTCGTGATTCCAAATACTTATAATTGATTTGTATGTATTTTATTGTTTTCTCAACTGCGATATTTAATATTTCCACTTTAAAAAATATATATCTCAAGAAGTATTAAATTTAGCCTATTGATCTTCTAATTTCACCTTATTTGTGAAAATTCAAGTACCGGGCGTACTTAATTTCCTAAATACATCTGGAAAGTAAAATAGCCTTTCTAAAATATACAACACCTAAAAAACAGTGTTTCTAGACTAAATTGCCGATATCTCAAAAGTGAATTTTTACGAAAATCCGATTCTCAAAAACGATTTACCCTATGGAGATGGGATAAAAAGCAAATTATAAACTGGGCTCCACAATGAACTAGAATATTTTCATTAGTTCCATAGGAACCCATTTTATGGGGGTCATTGCCCCCCAAAAGTAAAACAATAATTATTATTTTTTTACATGGAAAAAACTGGGGTGTTACAATTTTAACACCAAGTCGGGTGTCAAGCTTGTTGGTGTTAGTTTCTGGTGTTTAAATTTAAGATTTAACACCGTGCGGTGTTGCTGCATAGTTTTAATTAGGCATTTTGGTGATCTGTTTGACTTTCTCTACTAAATTATCAGATGTTACAAATATAAATGTTAACACCAGATTTTGGTGTTAATTAACACCATAGGGTGTGGTCCCGTATTGATTCCAGTAGAATGTTAAATTACACCAGTATTGTCATTGTCAATTTGGCCAAAACACCGGCAGTGTTTAAAAAACTAATTAACATGACTGTGGTGTGTAAATTCAACTAAGCCGGTTTCCTCAACCACCACACAATTTTGCGTCGCGCAATATAACACTAATATTGTGGTATTTAACACCAAAATGGAGTAAATATAACACCAGTGGGTGCAGTCCCCTATTGATTCCAGGTGGGAGTTAAAATGAACACCCATGGTGTTAACACCCTAGTTTTTGCAGTGTATACAGCTGTATATAATTTTTTGCGCTAAATAGCCGTATACATGGCTATGTAACGACTTCATATATTAAAATGTAAATTTACAGACAATGAAAATGTAATTATGCTAAAGCTGTTAAAGGCTGACTCAGAGATTTCCCGAGGAGGGCGCCCTTGATTTTCAAACAAATTGTGTTTTTTGCATAAAAAAATTATACTTAATGCTTGTCCATATACTAAACACTGTGTGAAATATCTAAGCTCAAATCGAAGTCCTTCACATAGAAAATCGCAACTTTGTTATAAATTTCCAAATCCGGAAAAGTGGAGGGACAGATGACACATCATCACCATTAATAAAACAGTATAAACAGTATAATAATGGTAGTATTACGTGTTGACCAGTATATTGACCAACAGTGTTCAGATAATCACAACCCTTACACTAACACGTAACATATTTTACAATGACAAAGCGGACCGGACCTTAAACATGACAAAGCGGACCTTCAACATGGTAAAGCGGACCTTTGTCAATTTTGGGGGGGTGCATCGCACCCCTCCTGGCTACGGCCCTGGGGGGGTCCCAAAGACGAACACGCACTTCTGGTCCTCTGGGCAGATCAGGGCCCTGGGGCAGATGGGGAAATTCCCAATGTCCAAATCGATCAGATCGTGTCCCCTCCATCGACACAACGCATAGCCGACGTATTGACAGGATATGGCTTATGTGAAACCACTTTTTGCTCAAATTTCCTTTTCAAGACCAGATTTGTCATAGTTGATCGCGTGTTTTCGTGACGTTAACGTGCAGGATTCGTCTTATGAGTGTGACTTTTTGTAGCAAACCGTTTTCGCACAGTTATATGACAGAAAAATTACCGTATCATGAGCCTTTAACACCATAAAATTTATATACATTGTTTACTGGGTATTTATATAGAGTGATAATTTTCCGAGCCGATAGACGCCGCCCAAACTCAACAACTCAACTCAACGAATTGCCGTATGTGTTGTTACACAGGGATGCCAAATAAATCTGAACTCCCCCCCTGGTAAATTCGTTTGCTATTTTGGGTGAGTTGCTGAGGCTTGGCCGTCATTGTATGTGAACCGCAATGCCGTTCAATGACAACCAAGTAAGATTGACACGTAAATAGATCAAGATCGAATTAAAAAACAAACAATAATTTTAAAAAAAAGCAATTAAACGTAACAGGTGTCCAGTTACGAGGTTCGTGATTCCATACATTTTTTTCACAATTCTCTGTATAACTTAGAGAGTGGAGCCGATTCGTAAATTCCTGGCTAAAAGAGTGCTTCCGCGATTTCCAAAACCTTTCTAAAGCCTAGAGCTTTCAATATTGGTTTCCATTGCAGGCCTGTGTGACTTTTCTTATTCAATCATTCACCCTGTCGATCATGCGTATACTTGATAAATTAAAGAGGCCCTAATGGGAGTAATTTAGTGAAAATATAGGTTCGACATAGAACCTTTTGGGGTCCGGTGCTAAGCACTGCCATGCTTCTAAAGAACCTTAAAAAGTTTATGAAGAATCTTCCAATTTTACATAGACCTATGAAAATTCTTTTTGGTATGTGTTCACGAATATTTAGTAACGTGAGCAACGTGAAAGGCAGTGATAACCCTTTGCTTCTAAAATATTTTCTTAGCCAAATAAAAAAAAAAAAAACATTTTTTTTATTCCACCAAGCACCTCTAAAGGCTGCTTTATCAACGTATCTGTAAGGGTTCTTAGATTTGTAATTTTCTACAAAGAACTATTTTTCTTGCCTTCAGATCCTTATTTGGTTCTACAAAGAACGCTACTAAGACAAGCTTGGGTTAGGAAAAACTAAAAGAAAACTATTGTAACCCATAGTAGATGGCACTATGGACGAAATACACTTTTAACCAATGACAAATTCAAAATGAATTCTTTCGTGTCCTACCCCGTGTTTAACAGGTTATTATTATTCACTGATAAACACCACAGAATATTTATATGAAATTAACTATAAATTGGAATCTAACTTCAGAAAAAAAATTGCATGCTCTTCAGCAGCTGATAGACGTCGTCCAAACTCAAAATTAAGAAAAAAAATGTTAACTACACAAGTTATTATTTAGTTTATTGAATTATTTTTCATTTTATTTCATTGTAATATTTGTTATTTAGCATTTTATAGTTACAAATGGTGGGCTGACAATTTAACGTGCGGCTACCCTGGCCCTGAAATTGGGCACACCAACTCAGCCTCAGGTTCTATTTCTAGGTGATGTGTTACGATAGGCAATCTTTCATGGCAAAAGGGCGTAACTCGAGATAGGTTCTTTTGCCTTGAAAGGGCAACCCCTCAAAACCAATGCATTGTGGGATATATTTTTCTTTTTAAATGTTGAGCCTAAAAAAATGCTAATTTTGCAGGATAACCCTTTCAAGGCAAAAGGGTGAACTCGAGTTATGCCCTTTTGCCATGATGAAAGGGTATTTATTTTTGTAGGCCTCAGTAGCTGAATACGACGTCGCGTCGAGCAAGCTAAGATTTTAAAAAAATGATTGCTATGTACGGATATGGATCAGATTTTTGTTTGATTATAGTAGACTTACACTGAAATGAGCACTGCATGGCAAGGCTAGTGCTTCTACTGTCTGTGATGAACGTTTTCATATGGGTGTACTCGCATCACGACTCATGGACTAGGCATTGGAACAAGGCTAGGCTAGGTCTAGTCTGCATTGCAAACCTAAATATACGACTTTATGAGCAAATCAGACACTAAATCGGGATGACATTTTTGTTACGGAACGCTCTATTTAATTTAATGCCAAGTACCATGAGTACACCCATATATATGAAAACGTTCATCACGGTAGAAGTTCCTTTTTTTACTAGGTCCTAGCCAGGGTTAGAAATTTGTGCAAACATGGAAAGAAAGGTGCCAGAATCAGTTTAGCAATCAAGTCTGATCAAATCTTGCAAATCATCTTAGATTCTCCTCCATTCGGTTTGTGTATTTGTAACTCAGCTGCACTTAAAACTGATTTTTCGAGAATCTATTTGGATTCTGGCATTCATGCATTGCTAGACAATTTAACCTCACTTAGGCGAATCAGCGCGTGAATCGATTCTCGCCAAAATTCTGACCCTGCTAGCTAGTACCATGGAGTTATTATTTTAAACTATCATGACTATGCTACTAAGTACTACATGCTAGTAGGCCCTACCATGCTACTCTCTGCATGATGCTACCGGCTAAGGTAGGGCTAGGGCCTAGATGTCTAGGCTATGGCTAGGCTAGGCCGAACGAGTCAATTGTTGTCAATGGCGAGTGTCTGTCACAACTGCCATGCTATAAGTAGTTAATATTATAATCATACAATACATGAATACATGAATATGACATACAAAGTGACCGGCGAGAGACATCATTCGCATCCTTGAATAGTATTTATAATTCTTCATAAATTGCACCAGAGGTCCCCATCAGGCCGAGGTGTGGCTCTGCGCAATCACAGCACCCGACACTGTCGGCATTGACACTCTCAAGTTCTGGCTCTGCACTGGACAGGCAGGCAGAGAAAATAATATTAAAACAAGAAATGTCAGAAATAGACTCATGCACACTGACTCTCGGGGGGTCGCCAAGTTGAAATCACGATATGACTGAGTGACATGTTGAGGTTTGATCCTCTTTAACTTACATTAAATAATCACACAAAAGTTCTTTTTGTCTGTCTCTGGTATAATGGTTGCTTACGGTTATTAAATAATCATCCGTGTTGTTTAAAATATACCTGAAGAACTCTCGCTGATCTGCGTATTGCACGTGTGTTTCGCTGTTAAAGGTCCGTTCAATTTCACTGCACTGCAGTGTTGCAACGCAGCCTACCAAAAATTGTCACTGCAATTCACTTGCAGATGGCAACGCAATGCAGTACTGCAACGAAGTTAAATTATTTTAACTGGCGAGCAAGATGCCAGTTGGGGGGCCCAGTCAGTGTTGCAGTATGCCAAATTTCCCCAAGTTTACTGCAAAGTCTGCAAAACCGTGGCCTCTGCCGTGGACGGGGTTGACCTGCAGAAAAGATGGAGTGCAGCGGAACAAGGGAAGTGGAAGGGAGGAACATTGCAGTAATACGGCCCTGCCCCGCAATTGCAGCGCAGTGAAGTATGAACGGGGACCTTAGTACCAATTTTCTATTTACCAAACAAGCAGGTTAGAATAGCCGGGAAATGGCGCGTGTCGTATTCAAGGTCAGGCGCAGACGGAGCAGTGCAGACGCGATGTTCGTCCCACGCGGGACGCTGTTACATTCTTGTCCGAAACTTGGTTTTTGTAAATGGCTGATTTGATGGTTGATGAGTGTTTGTCGTTAACCCCATACTAATTTAGGATATTTTATCGCGTCACGGCTGTAAACAAAACGTCATCTGGAAAAAATTTAATATTCATAGCTCTTGTGTTAGCATTATGAATATGGATAATTAGGTTGATGACGAGTTATGGTGTACTGTGTCAATTAAATACGTCGAATGCAAAGTGAACGTGAAGGGGAACAACGAGAATCAGATGCATATGGAATACAGATAACAACATACGATCAGTTAGTTTTACGGCATAGGTGAAATGTTGAAATCGCGATATATTGTAGTGGAGTTTATGAAAGCTGAACTTATTATTATTACGTGATCGTCGCCTGTGTGTATATTCTGTGAGTAGAGAATCCATTAATGACAGGACACCATAGAATTAGTGTATATTTGGAGGAAATACTAGTAATTTACATGCCAAAAATAAACAAGGGGGTTCTCGAACAACAAGTCCGCCTGCTTTCGCGGTTATTGTAAGACACAACAAGCAGCAACACCAGAGTGCAAACTGTGCGAGTCCCACGGGGTACCCCAAACAAAAGTTGTGCAACCAGATTAACTCCAATTTCTTAACGAGTTTTACTTCCCACTATATCATTTGACACCACCCAAGGCGGTCACAACATTTTCCCTTTGGAGATATGCAAATCCTTGCAAGTTGAAAAACCCCCCCACGAGTAAGTCAGAGAGTTTAGGAACGTAGCACCCCTGGTTGCCATTTAAGTATTCTTACTTCTGCTCTTTCATTTGACACCACACCAGGGGTCACAACATTTTCAATTGTGGAGATATTAATCATGAGAGTCCTCAACAAGAGCAGAACTAAGATGTTTAGAAGTAGCACCCCCGGGTTTGCCATTTTGATAGTATTCTATACCTCTCACTCTTTCATTTGAAACCACCCTAGGGGTCCCAACATTTGCCATTGGGGAGCAGATATTTAATCTCGAAACAGTCACCCCCACATGAGGCACAAGGCAGTAAGAGAGTTTAGGAGTAGCACACCCCGGGTTTGCATTGTCGAGTAGTATTATTTACTTCTCACTCTTTCATTTGATCCCAAAATGAGAGGTCACAACATCCGTCCGTTGGGAGATATGAATCTTGAAATGGCCCAAATTAATTCATAACCAAGAGAGGCGTTAGAAGTAGCACACCCGGGTTTGTATTTATAGATTCTTGATTTCATGCTCCTTTCATTTGGACCACCAACCCCAGGGCCACAAATTTTCCATTGTAGATATATTCATCATGAAAAGTCAGTCATGCAAAAATTCCCTTAAAAGTCACTAAATTTACTACAAAATATGAACAAGTATTCAATTGGCAACACTATTTTAAAAAAATCAGTGACCACATTTTTAAAATTTGAGTAGCCTACCGCTTCGGTGTCTAGAAATGGTGAAATGCCACAATTTTGCGTCCCATTTTTCCCTCCCCCATTTCACTTTTCCAAGAATGTCAACAGCCGCTTGGCAACCAAAACCCGACTGACCAGAAGTAGAAAAACCATTTCAATGAAAACGTGGGCACTGATCTAGCTATTATATATTGAGTTAATACTTTGTGTGGTGTACTCCACCCCCCCTTTTGTTATAGTCTTCTTGTTTTGTACACCACCCAAGAATTCACCAAAGCCCATTACTGCCAATAAATACATGCTTGACCTAATTTATTTGGTAAGGTAAACTAACTCTGATCAATTTTTTGAAGTTTCTGTAGTATTTTTCACACGGACCATTGACAACCTGAGTAAATTTGGCGTGAAATCACCCAAGCATTTAGCATTAGTTGCACATTTTTCAAAATAATCAAAGAATGCCACTTTAAGTGGCCCACATGCATTTTGACCACAATTATTATCACACAAAAGATTGTTACCATCCATAGTGATTTCTATGTAGCGAAGTAGGACCAGTTGTGAATATTATCCAATGTACCATTTATGCGAGTACAGCATACTTCGAATTATTAATTAGATCGATGGCATCAAACAATGCCCCCTTAATTGATCCAACTTGCACTTTGACCCGCAATTGTGATTATAAAAAAGATGTAAGGCATTAGATCAGTCTCTCCGTGTAGCGAAGGAACTTTGCATATCCAATGCTACAATTCAGTGATACAGCAATATGCATATTAATAGATCAAATTGTATCAAAAACTAACCCTTTAATGGACCCCACCCAATGCACGTTGATCCCAATTTATGATTCACCAAAGGAGCATGGCCCCCCCCATAGTATTCTTTCAGCAGCGAAGGAAACGGACACTTTTGCTATCCGATGTACGGTTCAGAGATACAATAATTACGCCCATATTGAAATTTAGCTCATTTGCACACCTAAGCCGCTTGTATCACACAGGCTCAAAACTTGGAAAAAGATGCGCACCTCATGATACCGGGCTTTCATGCAGTGAAGGATTTCCGTATCCAATGTTACGTTTCAAAAATTATAGCAATTACGCTGTTTTTGCATACTTCGCTCATCTTGCATACTTAATTTGCCCGAAAAATACGCCCCGCAAATATACATCCAGTTCTGAGAACTCTGCCAGCCGCTCCTTTCCACAAGTTTAATCATCATCCGCCGTTACTGAACTACAGAAAAATCTGTTACACAAGCCGTGCTTGGGAAACATTTTCGTTAATTATGCAAATTAGATACTTAATTAGCATATTTTACGCCCACAGCTCTAATAAGGTCGAGAATCGGGGAACCGCTTCTTTCCACAACGTTACATCATCATAGCCCTTACAGAACTACCGATAAATCGTACACAAGCCCGTGAAAACGGACGCCAGGCCAGACACGCATGACAGACAGCAGACCAGACAGGACAGCCACAGCCCACGGTCAGACAGAAAGACAGACAGAAGGATCAGACCATGCAATCGACAGACAGCAGAAAAGTGATTACTAAGGATCTGCCGAACAAAGTTCAGCGAGACAAAAAAAAAGAAATGACCCAGTCAGCTGGTGCCATGGGGGTAAACACCTTTTTTGGAATACGGGCCAATGCGTTTTCTGGATTTTTCAGTCGTATGATTTTTATTTGAGTTGGACAACTTTTCTGGCATATTAGCCATTGACGTGGGCTGATTTGCGGGGCATCCCTGAAGCTGATCAGGCTTATTCAAGTCCCTGAAAACAGAGGACTTGTATTATAGTGAACCTTGCAGACATCAGTTACTTTGTGAAGGTTTGTTTTGTTTACTATTTCTTGCGCACTATATCGGTGTGTGTATTCCACGTCGTTCCATCTAATTACAGTTTTAGCACTGATGATGCCCATACTCTGCAATGACATTAACGGCATCTTATGACACTTTAAGGTAACAATATGAGTCACTGAATTTGATGTTATTTCCATTGGCTTTATATTAACTCTTGTGGAAGACCCCTGTTATAACAATAAGCAAAGTTATTCGTACAAGTCAAACTATTCTTGCATCCATCAGAATATACCCAATCACTTAGGAAAATACCATGGAAAATTGATTAATTTTCAGCCGCACAAAACTATTAGATCTACATGCTTAAACCCTGTATGTATTCCTTGCCACAATGACACTCTGCATTTCAACATTACACACATTTTCTGGCTGCCTTATTTACTCAAACTGTGTGTTCAATTTGAATCCGTCATCTCAGTGGTTCAAGGCAAGTGGAGAGTTGCTGTGCTCTGCCACCCTCAATGGATGGTTAATTACTTAGCTAAGTTCCTACATAGGGATGAAGCACATACAACCTTGCATGGCCAAATCATATTGCCTCATTTATAACACATTACTTTTAAGACATGAGTGATTTGGCGTAATACATAATATCTGTAATAACAAAGCGCAATGTCACATGTAGATCTGCAGTAAAATGTCAAAGTTGAGATTTTTACACCATACGTAAGCCTGTTATGGAAATCAATATCATACAAATTTAACTGTTCATTTCAAAGTTACGTGATGCAGTGAATAAAGTTAATGATTCCTAAATTTATAGTTTGTTTGTTTGTTTTTGGTCTAACAAGTCCTTAATTTGGCAGTGATCTAATTTGTTTACATGTATGCCCTTCCCCTTTAGCTATACTATTAGAAATATACATACCTTATCATGTTTACTGTAACTCTGTTTGGTTATTCCTTTTACAATGTGGTGAAGCTGCCTCAAAGCTGGTACTACAGTTTGACCCTAAAAATGGCACACAGAGCAATTCCACAAGTTATGTGCTAAATAGATCAATGTTGATTTGTAATGAATTTAAAATTGTTTTGTCCCTACTATAATCGCCATCATAATTTCTTAAACAAATGGCACGCGCGTCCGTTGAATAATGTATTGGATTCCCATTGTCAAGCGTTCGTCACACACTTCCGGGTTGACGCCCACGTAACCAGAATTTTGTTTCAGAATTACTGACGAAGAGTATAGGGTTGTCACTGGGCAAATATTAATCTGTTAGATGCATTCATTATATACATGGCACAGAAATGAAATGAAAATAGGCTATTTACAAATGTAAAAATTCCTGTATATCTAAACTGTTGCACCTCGGCATGGCAAGTGGGAAATCGCGGAATTAAGTCTCACACACAGCCGTCATGTGTGCGCTTTGTGTTGCCATCTTTGTTCAAACAAAGACGGCAAACAAGAATTACCAGGTGTGTAAATAGAGCCTCACACCTACAGCAGTCAATGAAAGTGATTAATAACTCAATCCAAGAGTTGATGAAAACAATCTAATTTTTGGGCAAACTAATCTTCAATGAAATGTGGATTAATAACTGAGTGATGGTTATGAATGAGTTTAATGACTTTGTAACAGTTTTTTTTTAATAAATTAATTAATAAAAATATGCCATGCATCTTTGCCTCTGGTAATTTTACCTCAGGGAGAATTTCTTGGCCCAAAATGCTTTGATTTGAACCAGTATCCTCAAAAAGGCTACTGCACAATTATTAACCTCTTAAGGAGAAAATATATTTGTGTGTTACCTTTTTAATTATCCTCAACACTTTGGATTACATATTTTGCTCTTAAACTGTTGACTAACTGCAATGAGTCACTAAGAATGGCTAGATGTTCTTCAAGGGCATGTTCCAGGTGTGGTGTCGGGATGCCAGGTAGGTGGGCCCATTCCCTAATATTTCTAGCACCTTACATGAAAAAAAAAAAAAAAAAAAATAGTTTTTGTGTTGCGGGCATCACGACCAATACGTCCAATTAGACTCAACAACTTCTCTTGGATGCGATCATTTTCCCCCATGCTGAAAACTGAATAAATCCCATTTAAAATGTATCTGGAGGGGCACTATGACCGCTTATCACCCCAGAATTTCAACTTGCACAGTTAAACACAGTCAAAAGGCTTTAAATATAAATGATTGTTACCTTGTTTGTATGAGCAATAGAAGATATGTTCTTAGTTGTTCATTGTTGAATTTGACTGCTGGCTCTCTGCTGCCATATGGAGGTATATTGTTACTACATTCGTGGCTGGTCATCTCTGCATGAGTAGTGGCACAAATTCAGCACTGGTAACTGGCTTAACTTTAGATTACAGTTAAATTAGTCACAGACTGTACATTTTAATGAAATGGAAATTCGCTTAATTTGGTCTGAAATGATAGTCTAGAACCTTGGAAGAATACAGATATCTTTTACATACAAAATCCATACCACAAAACAGATCAAAGCCTTAATAAGATCTAATCCATCCAGTAATTTTAGCTACCTTTTGGATTTGCTGTAACTTTTAATCAACAAATGTATCTATTATATCACAACTGGTGCTCAATTGATTTAGAGCCATGGCAGGTCACAAACAGGTCCAACAGGGTGGATGCTGTGGGAATCACAACGTCCGGCATATGTTTTCTTGTGTTTACATACCACGATCTCGTCGTCTGCTGAATAAAAACAACTCTGGAGTGATTTTAACAGAAAAAAGTTTGTTACCCACAAGGGTTCTGAAATTTTGGGGCATAATTACTTCAGTTAATATTTATTCTGTAACGCGCTGACACTCCACGAAGTGCTCAGTTAGGCGCTGTTTGCGCGCCTAACCTGCAACACATCAACAAGTATGACAAGGAAGGCTTTTTGTGTAAGAAAATCCAATTTAGATGCAGGAGGAAACTCTAAGTTCTCAGAGAAGCCTGCGAGGACGAGTATGATCAAAGCAAAAACCAAATTCACATCACATACTACACCGAGCTCGCGCAGGGGATTGAACTGGACGCCTTGGTGAAAGGTGAGTGGATGACCATCTACACGCAGCCCGCCTCCCATTAGTTGAGTACTATATGTTATAAAGTCTTTACAACATGCAAAATATCAATTTGAAAAATTTTGAGGCACACTATTTGTCAATGTGCCAGTGTCTCTTATTTTTCATAAATTTAGTTTCCAATTGGCTTTCTATCATGCTTGAAAAAGGTACCATGTACTCACAGGAGCATGTCTGCTCCAAAGCTTGTTGACTGGCTGGCTAGCGGTACACACAAAATGTTTTTTTTGAGCAGGTTACACTGTGGAAGGGTCTCATTTCTTAATCTGATAGTTGAAATAAGGCCAAAAGTAGAAAGTGTGCAACAAAAACAATCCCTTTGCAATATATAAGTGTGCAGCGTTTGCATGCCATTACTTCTTGGACACCTTAATTGTTTTATTTAATCAAACTGAGGATTAATACCTTTTTGTAGAGTTGTATGTCCTCTACAGGGTAGGAGGCTTTGTCTTAGGCACTAATAAAATGCCACTTGCAAGGAACTAATGAAGGAAAATCAAGTACAAACTCGGCATTTTCCATATTTTTGTGAGTTCATCTAAAGAGAGTTTTGGTACGGCAAGGAATTCCACAACCCCTTTAGTTGTCACAGTACTGGGACTGGGTCTTGGCTTCCTGTAGAAACCACACTAAGTAGAGATAAACAAACACTTTTGCTCTCAAATCTTGAAGGAAAATGTAATATCTCAATTCCGTTATCTTTTAAAAAATTAAATTTACATCACTTTGTTTTTAAACCAATATATCCAAAAATAGGAAATATTAATCAACCACCGAATGATAAAGTATTTTTCCTACTTGACAAAATATGATCAAAAACGTGTTACTTACTTTGCAAACTTTTTGCTCATCACATGGATATTTAAACTTAGAGTGGGATAAGTTACTTAGAGAGGAGTTATGCACACCTCATGTAAATTATCAAACAGACTATAAATATCTTGGGATTTTTATTGTTGCACTGCGTATAAAAATGTTGTTGATCTTGTCCATCATTTTGTTGTTCTCGTGAATTAACAACTATGCACCAGCTCATCCGCATTTAGCCGCTCTCATGAGATAAAAAATAAATAAAAACACAGACACCTTAAGTAGTTTTGCCAATGCCTGCTATAATGTTAACATAATATGGCACTGATCGAGTGAATACCTTCCAGAGCAATGGACAGTACTTTATTCTCCACAAGCCACTCAAGGATCTTTTCCTCAGGAATTGCATTGCGGTTGCTTCTTGATGATGTGGAATCTTCTATCAGCTTGGTGATCTACATAATCGAAAACAAAATTGTATATTTGCATCTCAGTCATGGTTTTTATTAGCTGGGAGCTGGGCGATGTTTACCCTATGGTCCCCGACTTTTTGCACCTGGTGGGACAGAAAAAAATGGGACCCAGGTGCAGGCTCTTTTCCCTGCAATGGTATCCGGGTTTTGTTGAAAAAAGAGCAGAATGACTTCAGAATAAGCAGAATAAAGTTACAAAAATTAGTGTAATGTGTTTATTACCATACTGAGCCGAGTATAGTCCCGTCCCTTTTTAAGCTGAAAATACCTTGAAATTTGGGTGTGAGATAATGCCCGAATCTTGCATTAAGTTTAAAAACGTCTTGGCCTACTCGCTACTGTACACAACCACTTCATAACTTCCGAATTTGGAACTGTTGAAAAAATGCAGTTTTCCGATAGTATAGTTTTTACCCTCGTTCTGAAGTGGATTTCATCTTGTTGGATGTAACTAGTGATTTTTTTTACCAAAAGAGTCGCGAGAATTGAACCAATTTGCCATCTGATAAGGCAGCAGCCATATTTGATTTGGTGACCTCTATGACCTCCCGACCTAAATATTTTTAATTCAGAGTAGAGTATTGTGAATATCATTTTATGAAATTTACCGTGAAATATCTTTGAAATACCAGTATTGGGAATTTTAATTTTTTAAGCAATTTGAATACCGTATTTTAGAAATGTCATGATGGAAAACAAGGAAAGTGAAAAAGTGGGAAATTATGCTGCCATTATTAGGCACTCTCTGACCCTACTTATGACCTTTTCAAAAATGTTCTTTTAGTTTCAGAAAACATGTCCACCAATAAACTGCTTTTTGTCCTGAATTTAGGAAACTGAATTATATTCAATGGAAAAAGAATGAAAAATCTTCTAGAATCATGTCTGGGTTAAGTAGAAAGCCTTGAGAATGTTGAACAAGAAACAGTGTCTTCTGCTGAATCTTTGACACTTTGCTATGTTCTACTCTTAAACTGTTATGTTTAATTAAGTTCAAGTCCTCATTAAAAACATTCTTGAGATAGAATATAAAATTAAAGATGGAATTTGGTATTGGAAAATGAATATCATTGGAATTCAAGACTAAAAAGGTTCGCTGTTTGAAGAAAATAGATTGCCAAATTTTGAAATCAGTATGTACGTGTAGGCCACTGTTTTAGCTTGGGATAATAAACAGATCTTTAGAATTTTCTGAAATTTTCCCAAAACTTAGGGGTGGGATTTTACTCGAGCATGGGACTATACTCGGGTCAGTATGGTAGTATTTGTAATATAAATACTGGTCCTGGAAAAGCGGCTCCTGGTTCTCACTTTTTTTTTGGGGGGGTTACATACTTTTTTTAGTGTTCACCAGCTGTCTGCATTACTTCCAATGTATACCTGACTTATATCCACCTTTTTCCAGTGCAAACACTTGCAAAAATAGGTTTCCTATTTTGCCAGAAAAAACATTTTTTGCCAGCAAAAACCGAACCCTGCATTTACTGCTGATTATGAAATGTTGGCAAGTTATATGATGCTCTGCAGACACTTCTACACTTCTGATTTTTTAATCTTTCACCAAGAATTTCTTCCATCATTCATCAACTGTAAATTGCTTATGCTTTTCTTACTTCCTTCAAGCTGTTCATCTTGGCATTGAAGTGTGGTGACTTCAACATCCTCAGAGCTATGTGTAGTCTAAGATCATCAACCTCTTGCACATCATCTACCCAAAATAGCAAGCATAGAGTCTTCATTGTGCACAGTAAATCAGAAATACTCCCAGCTTTCTGTT